>JAGDQP010003637.1:0-47451 GCA_022664845.1 Lepisma saccharinum
ATACAATAGTGGTAGATCACGTACATCGAAAATCTATTATGCAGGAAGGCCATTGAAATGTTGCCATTTTTTTATCAATATTGTAGTTAATTATCGTATTTATTCCCAAGTCAGCGTAACATTGTCCTTTTTTCTAACATTGAAATTCAATTACCTTTTAGTAGTATGAAGTTAAGTTTTTTTTTGTTTTTTTTTAAATTTGTTTTAATGCTCAGCTGTTTATGTTGACCTATTGGCAGTGAATTTTGAAGGATCGGAAAATTTGTATATTGGTAAATTTTGGAAATCTTGTGATTAGTAATAGTACTTTTATTTGAAGCAATACAAAAAGGGATTAAGCTTCTTCTAATCAAAATAAAATTTAGAATGGAAAGAGTAATAGTATCTATGACGATCAGACAGGGATGTTTGTGAGAAGTCGTTTCCCTGATTTGTCAACTAACTTAACTGTTGCTGCAATAAGGAAATGCCTAAATTTAACTCATGTATACAGGGATATAAAGAGCTGTAAATTTTTGGGCCAGCTTCGCATTGTAACAGTGTTCCTGTCTCCATGTAGCCCATTCCCTGTTCTGGACTTTGTCTCAATTCCATTCTTCTTTCTTGTGTCCCTTTTCCTTACTTGATTACACCTATCTGTTAATGTCATCAAGAAATATATTAACAACTTTTTTTTTTTAATCAGCAAGAATAAAACTTCAATAATAAACACACGACTGTTGTCCGAACGTCCACTATCTTGTTGAGACTTTCCGCCTTCAGTCACTCAGCATTAATTTAAATTCGCAATTTGTTCTTGAAATTGCGAATAAAATGTGCTTAATTCTGTTCTTCACTTTTCTATTAGAACCATTTAGTACTTCTATGGTTTTCCTCCTCTTCACTTTCTCAGTTTTTGTATAAATCTTAATTGATGTTATTCCGAGACCTTCTCTGTTACTTTATTGCATATAAATCATTTGCCATCTTGCAAGTGAAGTTCTCTCTCGAGTGTATTTGTTAAATATTAGCTCACAGTGACAGTGTGTTTGGTTGTTCCGACTTTCCGCACTTACATTGATTTGTGGGATTCCCGTTAGAGTCGAGAGTCGAGATTTCCCGTTATGTAGTGAACTAGCCTTTTGTTGGTTAATATTTCATAAAATTCTTTCTCTCACATCAGGAAAGAACGTATGGACACTTCGGCATTGATGAGCTGCACAGATCTTGGCAAGTGTGAAATAACCAATTATCCTATTTCCTGTTTATTTTCAGTTTCTCTTCCTGATATTTTTTCAATTCATCTCCGTTTTTCTTTCTCCGCGATGTCAGCGCTCTCTGTTTCACCAACAGATGGAGCGAGCGTATCAGGTTATGTAGCTGTTAAAACTCCTAACTACTGTTTAATAAAGTTTCAAGAGTAATTACATACATATTTTTTTTTTTTTCATAGGAAATACAGGCTATTTCGAATGATGATTCTTCATCTAAAAAGCAGAACCACCATGAAGCGTCACCCATGCAAGCAAAGATGAACAATTCCACCGATGGAATGCAGTTTGGTAAGATTTCGCAGTAAGACTATATTAGCGTGGTAGTAAACACGAAATCTCAACTACAGAATGAAACCGTCAAATGAAAATATTTAAATAATCAGTTTCGTGAGGTTCCTGGAGATTGGTGTAGGAAATTTTAAATGAGCCTGGATAACATATAAGGGAAATTGAAAACACATAATATATTTCACTTTATTCCGTTTCATTAGTATCTATTTGTGATCGAAGCTTTTTATTTTTAAAATCAAATCTGATATTGCGTTTAAATATGTCAATTTATGCTTCTGTGTCCTTTTCCGAACTAGTAGCGTACAGCGTGGTATTTTGAAAGAAAGCTAGAAATTGAAATAAACAGTTTTCAGTTTTAAGAACATTTCTGCAGGGAGGTTATACAACGTAGTCTATGCTTTTAGTGAAATAGGGAACTACTGTGTTTCCCACATGATAAAATAAAGTTTGATCATGGCGTACTCAAATATTCGTGATTTTCCAAAGTATTCAGTATTTGCGATATTTTGTATTGTTTATACAAAAACAAATTTATATTAACATTTTGCAGTGCGTAGAAATATTTTAATCAAAATCTGATATCCACGTTCGAGGGTCTTGTGAATTTTGCTTTGTACTTTTATCATAGAAGTTGGTTTTATAGTAAAGGTGCTTTCTATACCACTGTTACTTAATCCTCGACGCTCATTTCCACATTTTTCGATCTTCGAAAATTGTTGGAAGATTACAGGCGATGTTACAATTTTAGATAGTGAGCAAGATAGTGTTTATGAAACACTGATATTTTACTAATTGGTGTTGTAAAAAAAACTTGGTTCTAGCCGGGAAACTTGACTGCCCAGCCTGTGACATCAAAATTTGCAGCCAGTCAAATATCTAAGCTAAATGTTAATTATTTAAATATATATGGTTCAATATCCACTATCTTGCCCAGTTTCATATCCATTATAGTCTTTCGTTTCACCACAATGTTCAGAAATAATAATAATAATTTTATAAAAAAGGAATGGTGAGCGTAAAAAAGAGCTTAACGTAACCAATAAAAAGGCAAGATTAAAAATTTACATACTGATAGATACGCATATAAGGTATTTCGTAAATGTTCGTTTTTCATATCCTTTTCATATTAGGCTGTTATATCCAATAAAGTTTATTATTAACCGTATAACTACACAATCTCACTTTTATTACGTAAATCACGCTGTGGGGTTACCGATGACCCAATTTAAAGATTAATTTATGAACATATTTGATTTTTTAATATTTCATTTTTGATTTATTTATCTTCTCACTCATTCATAAAACTGCATTATCATTTTCATTTGTTTTAACTCTTAAAATTTAACAATTTTATTTTTATACAATGAATAGCACAATAAAATAATAATATTTCATTGTTTACATAATGCACTGATCATTGATGGGCAAACCACACAGTGGAGTCATATGTGACTCGACAGCACAAAGAGTTTACAATTCACTAAGAAAAACGCTATAGTGATGCGCCACTTGAACTGCCATTAAAATATTGAAGATAGATTAAATACCAGCATTCTAACGCCGTTTGTCGAATGCGCAAACATTATCTTAAAATGCAGGGTCGTGGGCAACCCCACAGTGTGTTTCTAAGGTTAATGTACATCAGATTTTGTGCTTACTATTTTTGATCTCTCCTAGCATGGCAAGAATGTTACGATGAAGGAACAGGTTACATCTATTATTGGAATATGGAAACAAATGAAGTTACGTGGGAAATGCCAGAAGAATATAAAGCGTATGTAGAACGAATGCAGTGGTCCCTGCAGGCAGCGAACAGCTCACAGAAAGTAGACGATGATCCAGTGCAGAACATCCCAAAAGTTTCCACTGTTGCTAAAAATAAAAAACATAAATCTAGTGATTCGGAAGATGAGTAAGTTTTTTTAATACTTTTTTAAAGTGTATGGAAATTTAAAAATATCAGGCAGTTTTCTGCAGAGATCATGTAGTTTCGGTTCCTACTCAGATTCGAGTTTTTTTCCTGGTTTTGTGTAGTTTTTTCAGGCAAGTTCCGGGATCCTTCAATATCGTCCAGCCCTTTTTCTCTTGTTTGGTCGGATTGGGGTTTTATTTTATTTTATTTAAAGTACACTCAGTCAATGATAAAATGACCGGTCTCTTTCAAAAGCCTAAATAACAAAATTAAATGTTTTCCACTGTAAGAAACGTGTTAGGAATAAGCCATTCATCAACAGATAAGTTCCTCTACAAAACAGACTCTTTATCGTAATCTATTTATTTGTTACTATAAAACCCACTTGTTGGTTTCTAAAACTAAGTTCTGATATGAATTATGTGGCAACGTCGCAAAACGAGTATCCACTCTCCTCTTTTCAGATATTGATTTACCAGTATCTACTTCTCCGGTCTGAGCCTAAGATACCTAAAAGCAATAAATAAATTTCAAGAAAACCTACCAGCCTCTGCTGACAATCATTCCCTGTGGTTAAATATATAGAAGAAAGTGATTCTTTCAATATTATTGATCATAAAATAAATTTAATACAGCGATATCAGCACGTTCGCAATCAGTAGCGATGAAGTGTTGCTTATTCTCACTTGGGACGTTAAACTCCTTTTTTTAAACTTTTACCAAATTGTAGGATATAGTTTTCATATGTATAGAGTCTAGGGAAATAGCATTAAATGGAAGATTAGATCATAGATACATGAAACAGGGAAAATTAAACAAAAAGGCGCTTTATATAATTTTTACTTTGTTTACATTTGAACAAGAGTTTAGCTCGAAGCTTGTTCTACCAGAATAATTCGTAGCCGTTGTAGCGTTATGTTCATTCTCTTTTTCTTTCCTTTTGTCCATAAATCTGACGAAGTTGGTTCGAACCCTACCCACAGATGCCAATTTTTTAACTACGTTATACTTTTTCTACATAGCTCCGTCATTTGTGGAGGTGTTACATAGACGTATCAATATTAAATTTTCCTAAAATACGCATAAAGAAGATACATATATATATAATTCACAGCCATGTTCAATCCACTATAGAATGAGGCCTCTCCCGGAGGGGACAGTTTGTATAACTAGTACAAAGGAAAACTGGGAGGGCAATTTAAGGTAAATTTAAGACAAATGAAGGGGAAAAAAGGATAATACTTACAGCTTATAGTTTCGCATTAGATCACACATATAAAAAGTCACTATATTTCGTGTATTATACGTTTTCAAGTATAGAGGAACAGAGCGAAGTTCACGTGTTCACAAAGTACAAGTTTGAAGAGACCAAACAATTGATGGAACGATTTTTGGTTGGGAATTGCACTCTCTATGATTTATATTCTCTATGGTTGAACTATAAAGCGCACACTATGTTGTTTGAATTCGAAGTTGTGACGTCAGATCCAATGATTGAACAGGATTCTGAATGTGCTACTTGATTGATAATATTTATGGTTGTTGTTACAAACAAATAGTGATCAGCTGTAGTTTTTCTTGATGTAGAATTGTGAGTGAATACTGGCAAGATATAATTGTATTTTATATGTGTAATGAATAGCGTTTAGAGTTTTTATAAGGAAGTAAACGTTTTAACAGAAAGTGTACTTCAAACTGCATACGCCTATAAACTGTGATTAGATTGGAACTACTATTAGCACACCAGATCGAACAGGTAATGTTTTGTGCATGCATAATACACAACGATAAGCATCTGTATGTATATTTAAGTGGATAACTGTATTTGACGTACTGTTTCCTATGAAAGTAAAGAACGCTCTTTTCTTGGGAACACTTGATTTTGTTCTACTTGATTCATAGCTTTTTATGACTAATCTCTATACGGCCATAATTCGTCATTCTTTTATTTTATATTATAACCTGTTTAACAAATTGGCGACTACGGATGTTCGAACTTAAGCATCATATTTTCTAGTATACAGAAACGTTGAGTAAACACATATAATGGCGATGTCGTTCATGAAGTGTCGTTTAATCGATGACAGAAACGAAATTACTTCAGAGAAAGTAGTTAAAAGACAACAAATATCGGAAAGTAAAATAATAAGAGATTTCAAGGAAATGCAATGCAAAATGTCATTAATAAGTTACAAGGTTGGTCAAAAAAGATACACAAATTCGTAAATGAGAAAGTAATGCATGTTGAGTCAAAATACAATACATTATTCAGTAATATCAATAAAGATAGTAAGACGGAGTTACGAACTCAAGCTGAAGTAAACCACTTATCTGTAGCTAATGTGTCACCTTGCTATAAGAATATTAGGATTAATGATGCATATATTTTAACTGAAGTTGACACAGGAAGCTGTGTGAATTTAATGGCACTTAAAATATTCAAATCATTACAGAAACATGACACGTTAGAACCAGGATATATTCATTTAACGGTGGCAAACGAACAGCAAATTGCTACACTTGGTCTAGCCAGGTTAAAGTGTTATGTGGAAAATAAAGAAATATATTTTTAGATTTTTACATAGTTGAAAATATGTTACGGCATACTTTGATCGGCAGAACAGGTATTGAGAGTTTATGGCCAAGTTGGAGGCAGAATTTTGAAAATGTGAATCTTTATGACATAAAATCAGTAACTGATTCAGAACTGATTAATTCATGTAAGAATAATTTGTTACGAGAATATGCCGATGTATTTGGTGGTAGTATTAAACAACCAGTAAAAGACTATGAAGTACATATTACAGTAGATCCTCAGGCAGTTCCGGTATTAAGAAAATTTTATAGAATACCCTATAGTTTGGAACAACAGGTAAAAAAAAAGTCTTGATCAGTTACAGAATGAGGGTATCATTGAAGCAACTAGTTATTCCGAATGGGCCACGCCTATCGTGGTAGTTCCAAAAAGGCAAGGTAAAGATATTAGAATATGTTCTGACTTTAAGGTGACAGTCAACAAGTGTTTAAAGAATATATCATATCCTCTTCCCACATTAGACGATATATTATCGAATTTGTAAGGTTCAAGCACATTCGTAGTGCTTGATTTAAACCAAGCTTATTTGCAATTGCAATTAGATGAAGACTCACAAAAGTTACTGGTTTTAAATACGCCGTGGGGACTATACAAAAACAAACGTTTGCCATTTGGTTTATCATCATCTCCATTCATCTTTCAACGATTCATGGATACTACTTTGGTAGATTTACCTTACGTACAGGCATTTCTCGATGATGTGGTGAGTGGAGGAAAGAAGTTAGATGATTGTTATAGAAATACTTGCGCAGTGTTAAATAGATTTCGACAAAGGAATATCAAGGTCAAGGTTTCTAAATGTCAATTCTTTGCTACTAATGTTGATTATTTAGGCCATCATATATCAGCGGAAGGTGTAATGCCATTAGAGAAACATCAAAAAGCTATTTTGGATTGTCCACCTCCCACAAATATAAGCCAGTTAAGATCTTTCATTGGGATGGTTATGTATTTTCAAAAGCACATCTCTAACCTTACTAACCATCTCGTTTCGTTGCATAATCCGTTAAAGAAGGAAGTTAAATGGGAGTGGGATAGCACACACCAGAAGGAGTTTGATACAATAAAACAATTGATTGTTAAATGCAATAAAGTTCATATTTTTAACCCTAAACAAGAGGTTTTCCTAATAACAGATGCTAGTCCGTATAGGGTCGGTGTACAACTTTGCAATAAAGATGATGAGGGCAGATTAAACACGGTGGCATGTGCGTCAGCAAAGTTGACTTTATGCGAACAAAATTATTCTCATTTTGAGAAAGAGGCTTTGGCCTTAGTTTATGGAGTTAAAAAAATTCATAAATATTTGTATGGAAGACCATTTACTGTCTTGCGATACCTGTTACTTTAATTTTTGCGGAAGAGAAAGCCATACCTTCTTCAGCTCATCCTCATCTAGTGCGCTGGGCTTTATTCCTTTCGGGATATAATAAGAAAGTACAGGTGGCGGATTGTCTATCTCGTTTGCCCTCTGAGGATATAACTGACGACGAAAACACTTCCCATTTATATGTATTGAATGTTTGTGATAAAGCTAGTCAGTTCCCTTTGATACAAGAAGTAGTTAAAAAATATACAGTTTTGAAACAAGTTTACAGTTGGAGAGAGAATAGTTGGCCATCTCATCTTCCTAAGGTTTTTCAGAACATGGTATATAAATCTTATTTTAATAATCGAGCTGAGATCAATATCCATAATCGATGTTTGTTTATGGGTCAAAAACTTAAAGTACCACCTGCGATGAGAGAATCTCTTAACTCCCTACATGAGCAGCATCGAGGCATAAATCGTTCGAGAGCTACACTTAGATCGTATTATTGGTGGCCTCAAATGACCAGTCAGTTGGAGGTGTTTTTGAATATATGTTATAATTGTCAAACTCAACATCGTAATCGTCCGCAAGTATATTATTCCTCTTGGGAAAAACCATCATATCCCTTTCAGCTAATACATATTGATTTTTTCGACTTCGCTGGACAAATATTTATTGATCATTAATAGCTACTCGAAATGGGTGCAAGTAATGTTGGTCAGGAATACATCTGCTTTGGAAACAATAGATAAACTCAAAGATATGTTTAATTTTGTGTTAATACCGACAGTTATGGTATCGAATAACGGACCCCCATTCACAAGTTGGGAATTTACAAACTGGTGCGGATGAAATGGCATTAGATTGATTCATTCACCACCGTATCATCCCCAAAGTAATGGGTTATCGGAAAGGTTCGTTCAAGATATGAAAGAGTTGCTAAAAAGGAAAATAGTAGATTCACCGAAATCAAATTGGCCAGACATAGTTAAAGAGATACAAGCAGATATCAGATTTGCGAAAACTCCTTTACTAGACGGAAATTCACCTGTAGAAATGGTATTTAACTATAAACCTAATACCAGATTTAACAAGTTGTTAAATAGGGCTAAACCAGGTAGTATGGAGTATAAAAGGGAGGATAAGGTAAAAGCACTATCAAAGGTTGGAGGGATGATATTAGTTCAAAATCTTCCTCATAGAATACCCAGGTTTCAGAAAGCGACAGTAACTAAACAAATTGGAAGTGAAATGGTTGATGTAAATATTGGACATAAAACTCGTAGAGTCCATATACATCAATTGCGCCCATTTGACGAAGATAGGAAATATTCATCCATACATCAAAAGGAAAATGACAACTGGTGGAATTGGCCTCAATCGAGTAATACAAATATTATTCCTGTGGAACAGATTTAATTTTATGAATGAAATTTTATTGAAGAAATATTTTATTTTATTTTATTCAACAATGGAGAAAGCAATTTTGGTATTTTGTGCGAGAAAGATTTTAAATGAGCATTGTTGTTAAAAGTTGTAAAAAATCTGTTTAAACAACGTCCTCAATGTATAATGTTCGTTATGAGTGGAATTAATTGGTTTACATGTGATATACGACGATTTAGGGAGGAAACACGATATAATGTGTGAGTATTGTATATGTGTAGAAATACGTGCACAGAACTATTCGAAAAGACATCATCGCATGAACTATGGTAGTTCTGCTATTATGCATATGTAATAAATCATGTTAGCAGATTCGATTTACATATAATCAGACTTGTTAGTTTTCTCTTAATTCTTCTTAGCATACCATTACTAACCACTTAACAAAGCGAAAACAGTATGAACAGAAATATATATATATATATCTATCTGGTCTACCGGTTCCCGTAAGATCACCGAAGTCAAGCAGCTCTGGGTCTGGTCAGTGCTTGGACGGGTGACCGTTGCAGTACTCCAGATGGTGTTGCCTGTGCGGCGTCCACCCAGCGTCGTGAGGTCAATTGGGGAGCTACCTGAATAAAGAGGTAGCGATCACAGTTGAGAGCTTCGGCTCTCCTCTCCCAACACGTCTGGTCAGCGTGGGAGCAGTAGACCACCTCCTCCCTTCGGGAGAGGCCTCATCCAGTAGTGGATTGAATATGGCTGTGTATTATTATTATTATTATTATCATATATATATATATATATATCAAGACAATAGATGTGATATTAAGATAACTTCCTTTCACAAAGTTTCGGAAAGGTGAAAGTCAGCAGGGTTAGTCAGTGAGTGATAAAATGCGGAAAGTCTCATTAAAAATGATTTTTCTAGAAATAGACTTGGAGTTCTGATGTAAAAGTAGTCATTGCACTTACTACTAGCTCTCTGAAATAAGGGAAGCTCATTTATACGGACATTACCATTCATTATGTTATATAAAATTATAAGAATGGAAAGTCTGCGGCGAGTAGGGAGATCATTAGGTGAAGATAGGAAAGGATGTCACTTATGGATAGGTGAGATAAGGAAGAACATCTGTTACTGATTATACGTATGAACAAATTCATGATTTTATCCAACGTTAATAGATTTCTGTCACATGTCATGGGCCAGATAGGAGAGGCATAGTCAATAATCGGTAAAACGCAGCTTAGAAAATACGTTCTAAGTGCAAGCATGTTAGTAATATAATTGGAACTATCTATCAGACCTAGAGTTTTCATAGCTTTGGAAATGATGTGGTTAATGTGATTTAGACAGCGACCTACTTCTTCCGCATTCTTTTCCCTGCCCTATCCATAGATGTGTAAAGACCGTATATAAATTCAATTTGGGACAAGAGTAATTTCTTTTAAAAATATTAAACTTTTTTTTTTGTTTGTCAGCGCTTCAATTCATTTTTTCATAGGAAGAAAAAATGTTTGAGATGTTCTACGTTTCTCACTGCTTGCAAAGAACGTTTTTGATAAGTTTACACCTGTTAAGTAGTATTTTTCTTTCCTTTTGGTTCACGATTATAATTCAAGATCCTTTTTTTTTAAACTCGGTCTCATTTTGTCTATAGTTGTTACAATGATTTTTCCGTTCCTCCTCAAGGGTACTGTCTGGTAAACGAAAGCTTATGCAGTTTCCACGAGAAAGCGGGAGGAAATTTTCGCTTCAGAATTAATTTTCATTAATATCTTGATAGTTAGTTTTCTACGTAATTCTCATCAGGTATACTAGAAACTGCTTTTTAGATTACGTTCGAATCAAATAATCACAAAATGATTTTCAATTGGATGTATACCGCACCAAATTTTTATACGATCAAAAACTATCAGTAACGTTTCAAAAGAAAAGATATGGTAGGCTACTAAGAAAAAGGAATTATTACAAATGTCCTTGGATGATTTCTTAAGCTGCTACTCAAATTCTTGTGCTTCCCCGAGTGAATCATTATTACATGCACTGCTCAGTCACCATTTTGAATTTGAATTTGAATTTATTTATGGCCTTTAGGCATCTCAGGCCCAGGCCTCCTGGCACCATAGAGACATCTCTATGCACATGGATCCTTTCTGCGTACATTTGCATTTGTTAGTGATGCATACATCTTTGCTTGCATCCACACTAGGTTAAATTTAACACTGGTTGAATTTCTTTGGCTATTTCTAAAATTTAATTATATTGGCTATGTAGGCAGCTTGGCCTATACTTCTGCGTGGGGATGGGGTATGACGTGTCTCAGCGGGCATTTTTTAGGGCAAGGACGGAGAAATTAGAGACTTTAGGGAGCACCGTGGAAATCTCGTCAGTATGGCCGGCAGCAGAACTTAACCTGTGTGATTCCCCGCCGAACCTGCGTGAACCGAAGTATGCGACGGTAACCATTAACAAAAGGGTGCCATGTGTATGTTGGTCGTTGGAACAGGTTTCAAAAATCCCCATATTGCGTGGACCATCCGCAATCTCTAGGTTCTAGGATGTTACGAAACCATTCTTGAACTTGCCAGTATACTCTAGAAAATGTTTGCTCTTGTTGGCGATTAGGACGCTAATTGGAAAAGTTTTCATCTTAATTTTTACCAGCAAACTTTCGTACATGAATTTTAGATCATGCGGGGACTTCAATTTTCATTCATATGAGTTGATCTCCCTTGCTGGTTTGAATGCATTAGTATACATTATACATACATATCTTCTCTCAGTTTTTCATGTAAAACTTTAAAACTATGGTAAACTTTATTTTATATGGACCATTGTAGTAAGCCCGTAACGATTACGTGAGTGCACTGCAGTTTTAAATCTACGAACATGCATACCACAGTCAGGATTCGAACTAGCTACCTCATAAACGACGACCCAGCTCCCTAGCTCACACGTGTTGAAGATGTTTTATTAGGCCCAATTTTTCTTTAATGTATAAAACTAAAGTTTTGTACCACTAATGACGTGGAACGAAATGTAAAACTTCGGTTCCAACTCCGTGTTTTCTTTGTCCATTCTGGTATTAAAAGTAGTGGGTGAACTATTTAATTTTTCTGGTTTTAGAACTTGGCAATAGTTGTCAAAGAGTTGAAGATAAATTTACACATATGGTGAAATACAAACACTTTACAAAATCTTTTTCCTTCTATAAGCATACTTGTAATGTGTTCACGCAATTTACATTTTCAAATTACAACACGTTTTACATAGTAACTCGTTGTTGCGCTGAAGAAACTTCGAGCAGAGGGCAAGAAGCACTTCCGTAGAAGTGACTGTGGTTAAGAGGACGACTACAGTTAATATTTAAAGTACGTATATTTGTTAATACATTCTTTCTCCGTGCGTTAATATGTCTTATTTTTCGATTTATTCAATATTTTCGTTTACGTGAACAACAACTCTGTTAATTTTTGCAGGAAATTCATGCTCAACATTTCGACTTGACTCTTAAGCCATCAGCGTGATATATATCGAATGCCTATAATTTGGATATATTTAGTACAAGTTTCTACAAATATTATGTATTAACTCACAGATTTTGCATGTACAAAATATTCCTAAATAGTAATACTTCCTTTCCTTTCTGTTTTAAAATTTCTTTCCGTGAATGCAGTTTGAACATTTAGAATACAACATCCGGCAACTATGCAAAACTTCAATACATAATAGATTAGTATTCAGCTACATGAGTGCATATTTATTAATTTCTTTTTGTCTGTATTTTTTTTTTTTTTCACTTCCTTATTATGCTTCATAATTAAACTTTGTCGTTTCTCACTCTTGAAAAGGAAACTTGTGTGAGTGTCGAGGTATAGTTGTTTAAAATTACCTGCATCAACTGGAATCTATTTCATAGACGACATAATAGATAGACGTAGCACGCTTCCCCATTTCTTGCTGCGCGAAAACTAATGGGGTTTTGTTCAGAGTACGTGATTTTGAATTCATCCACTAGGTAGCTCTGACATAGACGTCATGTTCTATTATGAGATCTATGTCAGAGCTCCCTAGCGGATGAATTCAAAATCACGTGTTCTGAACAATAACACATTAGTTTCAGCACAGCAAGAAATGGGGAAACTTCCTAAGTTTATCTGTTACGAGGTATATGCTATTTCTAACGTCACATAAGTCAGTAAGTTTATATATATATATGAAAAATGAAAAAATGACCGGGCTTTTCTAATATAGCGTGTGAAGCTTAACATAGGTTTCCTGGGACTTAAGGATTTTAATATGGACATCCTAATTTACAACTTTGCCAACTTTCAGCTTCTATTGTCTCAGGTAATCGTATAATGAGAAAGATTAAATTATTTATTGGCTCATAGCTCTCCTGTGATAAGAAGTGATTTCATTGAAAGTTTTCCCTGTGTGTGATGCACGCGGAATTCGCTCAAGATCACAGTTCAGTCAACTGCGCACTAGGTTTAGTTACTACTTGTGTTATTTGTAAGCTGTAATACTAATAAAGGAAGGTCAGGAATTTGCGAGTGAACTTCCGAACTCTCGATTGACAGCGCCATTTGAGTATTGGTATTGTGGGATGTCAGTGGTGTTCCTGGTTTCTCTCTTTCGGATAAGAACACGTGGACTAATGCTACTTTCCACATCCTTACTTAACGGACGGGAAGTTAGTATGTGGTAGTTTATAGCTAAGAGAAGTTGTTTTTTAATCACTAATTTGTATAGCCGGACGAGATCGAAACCTATTTTAGAGTATGTTAAGTAAAATGTTCCCAAATCTCAACTTTGTACTGCTGGCTGAAATTATTTATTTACTCATTTCCGTGTTAGTGTGAAGCTCCTTAAGATCAGTCACTTTATACAGGGTTCCCACCAACCTGGAAATCCTGGTAAAGTCAGGGAATTCATTTTTCAGGATGGAGCCCTAGAAAAAAATGAATTTGTCAGAAAGTATTTTTTATTAAAAACTCAAATTTATTACAAACCATGTTTCGATAAAAAATAATGTGTTGTTTGAAGTTGTATCTAATTATTATGTAGTGAAAAAGTGGAAGGTTGCAGGGTATGTGCTTCCTGCGGGAAGGAGTGAGGGTGCTCTTGTATCTTCTCTCTTTTCTTTGCAAGATTCAAAAGCAAGTTCATTTGAAGATTCCATACTAAGTATTAGTGTTGTAGTTCTTCATAATTCAGCCCATCCTCAGTAAAAATTACTGAGAAATCCAAAGAAGCTAATATTTGTATAAAATTTCAGACCTTATTAAGTAATGGAACTCTAAAAAGAAGTTCGTTATGAAGGAAGAAGTCCTTAAAGCTGAAACTGTATGAGCATAAACCTGGTATCAAGCCCTGCTATGTTCAGTTTTCAAAGCTGTTTTGGTGATACTTTTAAGCTTGTGTTCAAAGACGGTGTTATTGTCCCACAGTTCACTATGGGTCCAATTAAAGCTTCATATGGGTCACGGACGTTCGCCATACTTCTTTAATGAGTTAAGTGATGATATCTTACTGACTTAATTTTTTGTGGGATGTTTTAGTGAGGCACTTAATAAAATTAATCAGAAGGAACAAATGTACTTTGTGTTGATATATTTGAACAAAACAAAGGAAAGGGCGAGCACAGGATATATGACAACGCTTTTTCTGAGCCATTCTCCTGTTCATAACTTGGTCTCTAAATGTCTTGAACCACTTTCTTCTTTTCCATTGCACAAAGTGATCCAAGCTTCGGTGGATGATCCCAATGTGAATTGGGTGTTCTAGGAAGCTCAAAACAGAATTAGTTTCAGATAAATAGATCCAACGGTGCTCCATTTGGGCAGTTGCGGACTTCATGTACGCCATGAGGCATTCCAGTATGGATGGCAGAAGTCAGGTTGGAAACTTAATCAATTTCTACGTTACATTTGTTACCAAGTTAAAGATCACCCTGCTCGCCGAGCTGATTTTATCCACTGCATTCGAGAAACTAATCGTAAGGGTTGGGTTGGCTGTGAAAACAAATGGAGGGGGGTTAAGAAAAAATGTAGTTTTAAATTATATAAGGTAAATTCATGAGATAAATGAAGGAAAATAAAGAAAAATACTTACAGCTTATATGTTCCGTTTTGGAGCACACACATAGCACATATATACAAGGCACTACGATATTTCGTGCAAACAGTTGCACCTAGTCATGTGTAGAAGAAAGCGAAGTGCACGTGTTCATAAAGTACAAAATTGAAGAGACAGTGGCGACACGTAGTGGACGATGCATCAAGCCTGGAGAACAACTGACTGCTGTAGCACGTAGATTTCCGGAGCTTGGAACAATTTACAACTGTACAGGGTGGGATCGTCGAAGCAAATGTGTTGAAAATGTAGAGGAAACGAGAGGTTTAGAGTTGCTGAAGGTTAAGGCCAGGATAGATTTTCGCGCTCAAACCATAAATAAAGGCGCCCTCCCACAGACGGCGTGTTGAGGTCCTAATCGTAAGGGGTAAAATGTGGATTATGGCATCCAGGAAAGTTAGATCAAAATTGGTGTTGGGGGACTCTGTGTGTAAGGAGACTGGGGCATCCGGTTTGTTGATATTGCAAAAGTGACAATGGTTGTTAATACAAAAGTTTAGAGCACAACCTGTTTCCCCCACATAAAAGGCATCACAGAACTTGCAGGTTAGGATGTATATAACATTAGAGGTGTGGCACGTACCCTTGGGATTTAGGGTGTAGGGCCGATTGATTAGCAGTATTGATAGTGACTGTATAGTCCTTGTGCCAGACAAGTTGTTGCTCTAAAATGGAGGGACCAGATGAAACTTTCAGCACTTGTACACTGGCATGTATAGAGCACGAAAATACGTGATAGACATTCCAAAAAGGTAGCTATCCAAGATGGCGGCCGACGCTATTTATTAAAATCAACATATCTCGGCTCTGAGTTATCCGATTTCGATCATTCTTTTTTTAAATAAAAGATTTTTTTTGTCTACATTCATGTTTATGAGCAATATTTTCGTAAATCTAATAGTTTTTCAGTTAAATGTAAAAAAGTTTCATTTTAGCCAAAAATATTTTCTTATTTAATATTTAACTTTGAAACGACTGGTTTTAGATAAACCTATGTCCTTACACAAAATACAGCGTGTAACCTGGGCTTTAATATAAAAAAAAAAGAGATCGATTAAATCCTACAAGTATAACCAGAGATATGGACAATTGTTTGAAAATTTCTGCAATACGAGTTAGCATTATGAAGGCACTAATGCGTGTAGAAGCTACATGATGAGTTGGTATATAACGAGGGGACCAGATAAAACTTTCAACACTTGTACACTGGCACAAGTAAAGCACGAAAATACGTGATAGAGATTCAAGAAATGTAGTTATCCAAGATGGCGGCCATTCAAAATGTTGGCTATTGCCAATTTTCAATGGTACATATATCAGCATCGCAGATCTCGTCTCTAAGTTATCCGATTTCGATGGTCCCTTTTTAAAATGAAAGATAATTTCTTTGAGTTCAATGAACAATATCTTCATAAATCTAATATTTTTTTTTTCAGTTAAATATAAAAATGTGAATTTTAACCGAAATCATTTTTATTTAATATTTGACTGAGGCAGATTTTAGGTTTTGGCAAAAATGTCTTTTCAAAAAAGAAGGAAAAACAAAATTTTATGCATAATATTTTCTTATTTAAATTTGCAAAGTGTCTTGAATAACTCATCTGGAACAGTTCACTCGATTCCTATGCTTTTAAATGTTGTGACATTATTTTGTGCTGTTCCAGTAAACCTTTTAATCTTTCTTTGTCCTGCAAATGCATTTACACTGTCACAGCCTGACCTGAATGGAATAGCTGATGCCACTTCTTAATAAATTTCTGAGAAACTTTGGCCAATATAAAGTACTTTGTTAGTTTCTAACGCCTATCACAATGCATTTACTTGCTTTAACCTGTTTGTACAGTACAACAGAAAACCAAACCTTTTTTTTAGTAGTGATTTCTTAGTCCAGATTATCGGATATTATAGCCCTTTTCTTCAAATAAAAGTATATATTAAATGAAGCATGTTTTGAATTTAATTTTAAGACCTTTAGGCAACTTTGGGTCAGACAGGAAGAATGATGAGATGAATTGGTGGAATAAAGAAACTGGGAGGGAACGGGAGAAGCCCGAGAAAAGCCACGCTTACGGTGTTAGTCCACCACAAAGTCCATATAGGAGGAGCAGGGGTCGAACCGACCACCCCTAGCATCAGAGGTGAGCGCTAAACCATTAACCTACCGCGGCCCAGCAGCATTTTGAAAACAAATATTTATCTACAAAATATCGTTTCCTAATAAGACCTTAAATAAGAAAATAATAAAGATTTTTTGTTATTTTTTAATTTCACTTAATAAACTAAAACTAAAAAATAATTTAGGTTAAAATGCACATTTTTAAATTTAACAAAAAATCTCTATTATATTTATGACAATATTGCTCTTAATAAAAATTGAAGGCAAAGAAATGATCTTTCATTTAAAAAAAGGAACCATCGAAATCTCGTAACATTGAAAATTGGCGATAGCCAACATTTTGAATAACTACCGTTTTGTGACGTCTATCACCCATATTCGTTGTCTTCATAGACAGGTGTTCAAGAGCTGAAAGTTTCATTTGTACCCTGCATTTTATACCAAATCTTCATGTAGCTTCTACACATATTAGTGCCTCCGTAATGTTACACCGCATTGCAGAAATTTTCAAACAATTGTCCATATCTCTGGTTATACTTGTAGGATTTAATTAATCTTTTTTTTTTTTTTTAATTAAAGCCTGTGTTATACGCTATATATTGTGTAAGGACATAGGTTTATCTAAAACCAATCGTTTCTAAGTAAAATATAAAATAAAATGTTAGGCTAAAATGATACTTTTTTACATTTAACTGAAAAACTATTAGATTTACGAAAATATTGCTCATAAACAAGAATGAAGCTATTGAAAATATCTTTAATTTAAAAAAAGAATGATCGAAATCGGATAACTCATAGCCGAGATATGTTGATTTTAATAAATAGCGTCGGCCGCCATTGTGAATGGCCGCCATCTTGCATAGCTACATTTCTTGAATGTCTATCACGTATTTTCGTGCTCTATACATATCAGTGTACAAGTGCTGAAAGTTTCATCTGGTCCCGCCATTTTATACCAAATCATCGTTTTTTTGGCTTCTGGCACAAGGACTAGTGGAAGAAGTGATAAAAATGGAGTAGGTTCTATACCTGGGTCGAGCACCGGTTTGGGGTGATGGCGAGGAAGGATTCGTAAGGACCAAGATGTTTCTAAGATGAGGTGGATGTTGAAAAACTAATCTAGGTTTGATACCAAATAGTGATCTTGTGTCTGGGTCAAATTGGAAAATGTGGAAATGAGAGTGTAGTATTTGTTTGACCTTGGTTAGTTTAGGATGGAACTGGGTGATTAGAGTCGAAGCGTTGGATTTTTGAGTGGGTTGAGTGTGTGAGGATGCACAGCGGATCTGTTTGGTTACAAGGTTAGAAGGGTAGCCTCGGTTGACTAGAGCATCCTAGAGGCATTGGTTGTAAGTTTCAGCAGCAGATGTGGAATTCAGGCATTGTCCTCTGAGGGCAAGAGAGAAAGGAATCGCATTCTTGGTGTGGTAAGGATGGGAACTTGAATAGTGTAAGTACTGCATATTTTTGGTGGGTTTTATGTGAACGGAAGTGGTCAGAGTGTTGTTTTCTAAGGTGATGTCCACGTCAATGGACCAGGTGAACTGGACAACACGGAATTGGTTCAGCTGTTCTAGGAATGTCTTGAGACTGGTTTCACCATGAGTCCATAGCATCATTATATCGTTCAAGAATCTTACCCAGAGTAGAGGGGTCAAAGGTTGAGTTTGCAGGAAATCATGTTCGAGCTTGCCCATAAACAGAGTAGTATAAGAAGGTGCCATTCTTACCCTGAGTAAGATTCTTGGATGATATAATGATGTTATGGACTCATGGTGAAACCAGTCTCAAGACATTTCTAGAACAACTAAACCAATTCCGTGTTGTCCAGTTCTCTTGGTCCATTTCTAACAAAAGAGTCGCATTCCTTGACGTGGACATCACTTTAGAAAACAACACCCTCAATATCAGGGTTGGAACGTGTAAAACAAAATGTTTTAAACAGAGACGATTGTTTTAAACAGTTTGTTTAAAACATTTTGAACATTTGTTTTAACCGATGTTTTTTAAGCCGTGTTTGAAACATGTTAATTTTATTTTTCTTCTTTGAAGAATCATATTATTTTTTAAAAGTACGAAAGGGTGTATTTTTTACCAGTAAAACATATGCAATTTGTCTCGTGTGAACGTTAGTTTTACAAAATAATCATCAGTATTATGGCGCCCAAAATATACAGGCGGAGACATAAAATGCGTTGTTTTGATTTGTTCTTTATCGGTTGAATGCTAGAAGCAATTCATATTAATTCGCTATCAATAACATGAAACAAGAGGTTCATATTTCAGTTCTTTTTTTTTATTATTATTATTATTATTTATTGTGATAAACTGCCAGGAAAAGAAAAACTTCATGGGCATATATTTGCTTCTGTGATTTCATTGTTCTGTCTCTTTTATATTACATTAAAATTGACGTTTTTACCGATTTTCATCAAAAGGATCTAATAAATTCTTAATGTAGAGTATCCTTGGATTACTCATCAAATTTATTACTTACTAAAATTCGCTGACACGGCTATTTATTACGTACATTAAGAAAACAGATATAGGCGGTAGCACGTCTGACTACGAATCGGGTGGCCCGGGTTCAAATATCGGCCTGGACACTGGCGAACTTTCCTAGTGTTCCAATGCTCTGAGGTGCACTCAGACTCCTTTCAAAGTGATTCCTGGAGTTGGTATTCCTGGTAGAGGTGTTCGTATTGAGATTTTCATACCGACTTTCGGTATGTTTTGGATACCGACAATTATTGATATACCGAGATACCGAACGATATCGATATACCGAATAATATTGAAGTACCGAATAATATCAAAATACCGAGAAACAATGATATTGAGCGATATGGAGGTACTCATGGACGTATGTATTTAGGGGTGGATCTGGACCCCACCCCGAAATTCCTTTTAATATGCAAAATATAGTATAATTTTAGACGTAATTATCTATATTTAGAGTACTTCTTACACGCAAACAGACTTTGGAGTTGGACCCTCCAAGTCCATTGATTCCCTCCGAAATTAATTTTTAGATACGTGTCTGGAACTACTGAATGGCAGCGAACGATATCGAAATACCAAAAATGGAAAATAGATAACAACAGGTAATAACAAATTAAATGCGACTGCGGGGAAAATAAAATAAATTTCATGAGCGGATATCCGGAAATCCGGTCCAATGAATTCGTTCGATTTCGGTCGCAGATTCGAAGACCCAGTATTCGGACTTCGTCATTATGATAGCGAGCCGCCGTAGCTCAGTGGTAGAGCGTTGGCGTAGTATCCGGGAGGTCGTGGCTTCGATCCCAGCGACCGGGATGGTACCTTCAACATAGGCCCTGGCCGACACCTTTTCGAATCCTTTCCCTTCCCTCATTTCGGCCTGAGCTTTAGATGCCTAAAGGCTATAAATAAAATTCAATTCGTTATGATACATCAAAAACTGCGATGCCGGGGTGGTAAATTATGAAAGACCCTGGCCAATACTTTCCCCGTCCTCTGCCTACTTCATTCCGGCCTGAGCTAAAAATGTAAAAAGGCCATAAATAATTCAATGTATCTGAAAATCGAAAAATATATTTTATAGATATAGTTGTGTATTTGATTGTTTTTGTTTTCTTGTCCAAAGTTAGTTGATAGGAACAATTTTTAACGTCCTTGATAAATGCTTTATTTCTCAAAAGCAAATTAATCCGGGAAGGGAGTTTCGTGTTTTTTTTACATCCCTGCATGCTTAAAAGGGGGTGGAGTGGGGGGTTGTTCTTTCCTTTTAACAACCAATGTTTATTGCGTAGTGACATAACCATGTAACAGGGCATAGGGTAGTCACGGTTGGTTAAGGGAGAGGTGGGTGTTAGAAGAGACAAGAAAGTGCTGTCGATTATGTTTTCCTTTTGTCTCTCCGATGTATGTATTAGTGACTATTATATGACTGATTTCAGAAGCACTACTAACTACTCTTGCAATCGATGTTTAACTTAACAATTTCTTCTCTCTTTCTATGATCCTGCTTTCCCTCTCACACTCACAACACTCCAAAATGAAGAATTGAAGAAACCCAAATAAGAGATAGCGTTTGGTAGCCGAATAAAATCCCCCAAAATACGTATGAATTAGAAAAGACTACGATTATGTGTCCATGCCCCAGATATGCGAGATCCGAGGCTTTAAAAGAAATATGTCCTGGCGCCGCAAGGGCTGAAACACACCACTGAATTTATCTCTCTGCTTATAAGGGACCGCGGTGACTCATCAGAGATATAGCGCTCACTCCTGGTGCATGGGGTTCCCGGCTCGTGCCATGTAGATTTTGTTGTGGACAAATACCATGTGCGTGAGTTCTCTCGGTATTGTTCCGTTTCCTTCTACTTTCTTATTCTTCATTCCATCAATTTTCCTATCATCATTCAACTGGTCTGAGCCAAAGTTACCTAAAGGCCATAACATAAATTCAGATTCAATGCTAATAAATTGACACTAACGTCCGATTGCAAAGACGTAGACGTAATGGTTTTGAGACTATACTGTTGCATTCCAAATTAATGTTTAAACCTAAACCTACCTTAGACTAAGTCTAAACTCTCTTTGCAGTCGACCCTAAGTGTTCAGATAGTTATTTAACGTAATATTTTGGTTCTCCAATCAACATCAGAATGATTGTGCTTATAGCACAGTACGTCAGGTTTTAGACCGGGTTTATGCTTGTGAGCCGGCCTGATCCGGTGACCAGATTTAGATCGTCACCCGGAAGACAGAGTAGACATTTTATTATTTCCTTGTGTTTGAGGGATGACCGGGACCCCCAGAGCACGAGAAATACGAAACTGGAGATCATTAAATAATCGGACCGGGTCAATCGGGTCAAGTTTTAGACCGGATTGCCTATGTCCTGGTCAGGCCGGGTCACCAAAACTGACCTGGTTTCAGCTCTGCTATGCTCCTTCCTCTCTCAGAATTTCAGAAGAATTCGCTATTTCAATATTCGTATATTGTTCAGTATATTGATATTTCGGTATGGGTGATATCGAATTTTCGGTATCCGAAAATACCGATTTCGGTATATCGATATTTTAACGGCCCTAAATCCTGGACACTTTGGGAGGTAAAGGCAGCCGAGCGTGGGACTAAGCATCCCACTTCACTTTGTGCCGTTGGTCGAGAATATGTGGAGCGCTACCCCCACATTCCCGATGCGCCGTTTACGGGGTATACCTTTACCTTTTTACCTCTCAGTAATAAATAACTTTGTCATTGGATTTTAATCAATAGCAAATGTCATTAAATTTGGTAAAATATAACCTACTATTTCTAGTAAGTGCTTATGAATAGATCGAAAGAGCGATTGAAACGTTATAGAGGCTACTACAGATAGAGTACCCATCATAACCCCTACCAATTTCTTATTTCTAAGAAAATGTTTAAGACGTTTTAAACATGTTTTTTATCTTTTTGTTTTTAAAAAAAAAAGTTTTTTTTCCAACCCTGATAAGTAATAATAAGTTTATAGATATTACTTATCCTGAATATATTTTATTTGTGGTAGATATTTATAACAACAAACTTCCAATTCTGTGGTTACTTATAAGAGCGTGTTTGACTAAAATGAACGGTTTATTGAAGACCTGGAAAATTAAAAATGTGTTCTTGGAAAACATGGAAAATCAGGGAATTCTTTTATCCATTTAGCTACGTTGAACGTTGTTGTTGTATAAAGGTGATTGATCTCAAACGAGCTTAAATAAGTAAATAAATAAACACTTAAATAAGTAAAATATTTCTACGTACATAGTGACTCCGCCCATACATAGTGACAGTATGTAATTTATTCGCTTTTAGTTTCTTCACTTGCTTAACGTCATTGTAACTCGCCTATTCTCAACGCTAGACGGTAGTACGAACTTCCCGCGTCTCATATATATTTCTTCTTTGCATGAAATTGCAATGCCTCTCTTACAAATTCAAACGTAAGAGTTCAAACTTGCAGAGAAGAAAGCTCATGAGATTGATTGTTGATTTTCTACTTTGTTCATTGTTAAAATCACGTTATACTGAATATCCAAACCTATAACAGTGAAGTTTCAGAAGTGAACAAGATAGAGATTAAAAAATTAGCACGCACAGAAACCTCTAAATTGATAAGAACTTTCCTCTTTGAAAGTATGAGATCTCCTAGGCTTCAGTTTCCAAAAGCAGCGTTGCAATTTCTTGCAAAGAAGAAGAAGAAAAACCACAGAGATGGCAAGATCGTACTGTTATCTTGCGTTGATCATTGCTTTTTACTAACCTTCCTTGAAGTATTTACAAAGTCAGTTTTGTTTCTAATGACAGTCAGTGTATTATTTCTTCCAAACTTGTTGATGTATTAGCGAATCCGTTGATATTCACGATAACTGAAGCATAGAGACAATCGAATTATTACTACATGAGATGCCATTGAATAGATAGACTACATAGATCGAACTCACGATGTACAGGGGATTTGTCTCTCTATACGCCGGCCGGATGGCCGAGCGGTTTGCGGCGGTAGGCCATCGGCTCGAAGGTCCCGGGTTCGAGTCCCGGCATGGGTGTGGATTTTAACAGCTAAAGGCGAATCGTAACGGGCCGAAGTCCAAAGTTACTAGACTGGCCCGTATAAAAATAAAGTTTTAAAGTTTATCGTCTCTCTATACATATAGTTCTGCTGATAGAACATTTCACCAGAAGGTGAAGTACTGAGATTTGATTTTTTCCTTGTGTGCCGACTAGGTTTATGAACTATTTTCATACTTTTTTACATGTGAAATATAGTATAAAAACAGTTTGTCATTATACATTATTGATTTTTTTTTTCCTCAGGAAAATTGAAATGATTACATCATACGGGCCTCCTTCTGAAGAAGATTCAGATGACGAACCTAATATTAGACCAGCGAAACGACGGAAAGGTGCAAAGAGTAAATCATCACATGCAACAGGCAAACATAACCAGCAGGAATTCATAGGACCTTCATTGCCATTCGCTTCACAAGGTGCAAGCACGTCAAAAACTCAAATAGGGCCTCATTTGTCAGACCAACTTTCAACATCAGTAGGTCCCCAACTTCCTTCGAGTCAGTCTTTAATTGGACCTACACTTCCGAGTGATCAAGTACAAATTGGACCTCAGTTACCGGATAGTGAACATGTGATTGGGCCTAAGTCTCTTTCGGATAGAGATTTAAGTGGGCCAAAACTTCGTGGAAAACGAGAAATTGAAAGCTCAGGTGTACAGGAAGGACAAATGTCACCTCAACCGCCAAATGTATCTTCTAGTGAAATAGTTGGAAGTTTGTCATCAAACTTCAACGAAGATCCAGCGGAAGAAAGTGGTAGCCTAGAATATGACAAATATTCCTTTCCAGATTCTAGCGAAGATAAGCATAAATATTCAAATATTGAAACTGAAAATGAAGCATGTGAATCTAGTGTATCCCGATTAGATTCAAGAGTAGACAATTCTGCAGAAAGTGATGCATCACCTCGTTCTCATGGTTCAGCCAGTGAAGAAGACTCAAACTGTATGGATGAAAATGAAATAGCTATTTTGTCCAAGTTGCGAAGTAAGGCTAGAATTTTGAAAGAACTTGGAGGTGATATTCCGGAGGAAGTGAAACAGTACATCGAGCCTTCACACATAGCCCAGATGGAAAAATCAATTGCTGAAGATGTGATAGCTCAGATTGAGCAAGAACTTCCTCCAGATTACCGAACGGAAGCCTGTGAAGCGAAAGTGAAAAGCAGTTCTGCCTCAAATGTAAGTGGGGAAAATAGTCCAAAGACTAATTCATTTGCCTTAATTGCAGGGTACGGAAATGATTCTGATAGTGAAGAAAGTAAGTCCCCAACGAAAGAAAAGAAACGTAAACAGTTGTTTCCTATTGCGAATTTTGAAGAATCAAAAAGTTCCCATCAGTCCTTCCCAGCTACTCCGTCAACTTCGAAAACTACAATAGACCATGTAAAAGAGAACTCATCTGTGTTGTTTCCGTCAGGTGCTAAGATAGAAGTACCAGAAGAGCAGCCTAAAAGTATTGAAGTCAATCTTCCCGATTCCACGACCAGCAATAAAGCATTCCAACGAAAGAAACGATTAGGAGTTGAATTACCTTCAACAAGTGCGAGTACAGAAGTGCAGAAAGCGGCAAGTGCAAGTTATACAACCACATGGCCTCAGTATAATTCTGATCCTGGATCAAGCAGCACGGCAAGACATCCTGGATTTGGTTTTCAGGCAAGCCCGAAAAACACTTCTAATTTTGATTCCGATTTTACAACTAAAACCACAACCCGTCCAAAAGGAAAAATTAATTTCGTCAAAGCAGAAACGATGAATCTTTCTGTACCGAAAGAAGAAGAAAGCAAGAAAGTTAGTGAACCCAAAAAGATGGAAGAAAGCCGGGGTAACACAGTGCCTGCATCAACAGAAGTAAATGTTCGTAAGTATATTTTATTTTTTTCATATTAACGTTAAAACACGTGAAACAAAGTACCTTAACGTTTTCGATCAATACTAATCTGGTGTGTAGATCAGATTGGAGAAATTGGAAGTCGGAATTCAGTATTCGTTTGATCTGGGTTAGTCTAGTATGGAACTAGATTATTAGGGCTTGTCTGTTAAGATTAGCTTTGGAATTCCCTCAACCGGAGACCCAAACCTCATATTCCAATTACATCTTCCCATTTAAATTTAGCCATTCAAGTTCTCACCTGTAACAGTACCAATTTCGAAAACAGTTATTACCTTCAAATCCGAGGCACGGTTATGGTGACCACACTGGAACCAGTATCAACACACTCTCAGGTTGTGTTGATTAGTGTTTCGTCTGAGGAAGCTGTTGTTAGAATATTGAACCTGTAACGCTTGCTGTGTCTTTCCACAATAAAGTTAAATGTATAGCCTTGTTAGCCGGTTTTAATTAAATTGAGTATGGATACAAGGCCTCAGTATAATTATATCTTAATTTTTATAGCGTCAGTGTGTTAAATACCGAGAATCAGATACGTCATTTATATTAGCTAAGTCTGTATCATCTACATGTTGAAAACCTGTTAAAAACAGCTCACTTGCAAAGACAGGTAAATCGTGTAACAGGTTTTGCAAGTGGACGACTCAAATGGAAGTTTAAATTAATCACTATCGTACCATCTGCTCTATTTTATTAAACTGCGGTAGAAAATATTAACTTTTTTTTTTAGTTTAGGCACAGTAAGAGATGTTACAAGGTCTTAAGATTGAATAAGGTGCTTATACAATAATGACTATAACCACACTGACTATAATTATTTGTAGCGAAACTCAGCCATCTTTTGTTTATCAAACATGTTATTTCATTATTTGACTATTTTTCAACACTCCCGCGTTTAATCTTTGTAACCTTCAAAAGCTGAGTCAGTTAACCGCTTGATTAATTTAAAATTGCAAATGATGGCCTCAAAGTAGCTTTTAAGCAGTAAGAAGAGAACACACGGTCAGGATGACTCACATTACATAGTTTTCGAAATTAAATGAAATCAGTTAGCTGTTGAGGTCATATGTTACATTGATTTCTTCAACTCCTGTGTTTCGAAAATATTGTACAAATTTGAAGGAAAAACAAAAACAAAAGGCAAAATAAGAAATGAAATATTTACTACAAATCCAGTCGATATTTGTAGTATATTTTCACGTTCATTTGAAGCTTCTAGCTTTTGTTCACTTGTGAGCACTATTCTAGGGTGTCTACCACCGGTACAACCTGGAATACTCAGGAAATTTTATAGATCTGGAAAACTCAGGGAAATCTATAATTTATGAGGGAGACTCAGGGCAATTTATAAGCTGGACCTGTCCACAGTTGGTAAGAGCACTGCCCTGGCAAGGCGAAGTCGTGGGTTCTGTTCCCATCGTTGACCATATTTTTTCATTGTGTTAAAGTCCTTTATTTCAAAGAAATTATTTTTTGTTTTTCACGTTTGAAGTGCCAATAATGTAAAAGATACTTGGACTGGGTTGTGGTGGGATTAAAAAAAAATGTATCATTGTGGATAATTTACATGTTCCACTTCATTAAAAATTCAGGGAATTTGAATATATATATATCCATCCCCCCGGGATCGGCGCCCTTGCCCTCGCTGGGGTGCCCTTGTACACTATACCACTTCCTTCTTTTTCTTGAACCCGGGACCTTCGAGCCGTTGGCCTACCGCCGCAGAAAACTAGAAAAAAATTCAGGGAATTTCAAGTCACCAAATTAGTAGACACCATGAACTAATCAACCATACTCTGTTGCTCTCAGACGACAACATCTAGTTTTCTTCCTTAACTTTCGCAACCGAAATCAGCTACTAATGCCTCGGGGAGACACTATCGTTAACCGAGGCCACCCACCTACCCTTATAATCAAGCAGATCCGACGTGCATCCTTTCACGCTCACCAATGCGAATCCACCAGCCCTAATCATTCAGGTTAATCTTTAACTAATCAATATCAAACAAATTCTGCGCTCCCACTTCCTCATTCTTTAATATGATCCTGATACCAGATTAGTTTTTTCATCACCCTCCTAATCTTTGAAAAACACTTTAATCGACCACACTAGTTCTTCCTCCTAGCTGCCTACACATGTAAGAAAACCTATCCCGTCTTTATTATGTCTCCGATAGCAGCTGCACAAACTTCCGTGCCTTCTCTGTGAGAGATACAGCGGTCCCTGAAACCTTCCTCAATAATTACCGCAATTTTTTCCTCCAACAAACTCGATGCTCCAGTTTCCGCACACGCGCATCTGTGGAACATTGTTTTTATGTGAGTTTTCATGTCGTGATTCATACCGTATCCCTTATCGCAAATATATCATACAGTTTGTGAGAGGGTTCCTTCAGGGATGGAGATCGAAATTTAAATGCGGTCTAAACCTGCAGTAATCCTTTTTTACGCATCCGTGGTGTGATCCTTACCCTCTGACATATTTTCTTCAAAGCTTTCATTTCGTTCTCTTTACTATCTGAAGCGTCTCACGTCTTTCAGATGTTTATTTTCCATTTTCTCGTATTCCATTTCCATTTCGTATTAACTTTCCACCTTTTCAACACGAAGTCCTTACCAATTCCATTTCACAACAGTACTGGCGGATCCACTACGTCAGCTATCTTCTGTTATTCTTCTATTCATTTGGTCACACACAACGCTTTTACTTCTGTGTCATTGAATATGAGATTGTCTCTCAAAATATATGAGATTATGTGATATTTTGATTGGTGCAAGTTAATTTCTTCAGGACCGTAAGTACTAACCGTTTCTACTCATATTTTTCCTTATACACTATATTGTCAATCCGGCCTCTTCCTGTTTGTACTTATAGAGTACTGTTGCTGTTCTTTTAGTTGTATAACAATCTAACCTTTCCCAGGAACCGCTGCTGCTTTCTTTTTTTGATCATTACCTTTTCACCGAACGCTAGCCACTTCTTTATTTCTGTGTGTTGTTTTTGTTTCTACTTAACTGCCCTCTACACGAAAGTAACAACTTTTCGTTTCATCTATACCTCGTAGTTCCTAAGTATTAGTACAGACTTTGTGAGGTGATACATCGGAACAAGAAAGACTTTGAAAGAAACTAAAAAAGTGCTTAAATTTTTTGCTAGAGGCACCCAAATCTCCCGAGGCATCGTCACAATTGACGTAATATTTTGACAAGTAAGGACATAAGACTTAACAATCCAAGTTGTACTCAGAAAATTTATTTAAGCAAAGGTTATTGTGCAATATCCGAGTACTTGCTTATCCTGACTGAAGTTTTTCTGATACTTTTTGTCAGACTAGTCAAATGCCGGGATGGTAGCTACCTTGAAACTAGACCGTGGCCGACTTACTTCCAATATTCTTTTCCCTTCCTTATATCCCGGCCTGAGCCGAAGTTAATTAAAGGCCATAAATAAAAATTCAAACTCAAACTGATGTTGCATAGTAAGTAGTCAAGCGTAGAAATTACCTCAAACTTGCATTTTTTGATCATGAACTTGATTAAGATAAATTTCTTGGTTACAGCTTTGATTGTGATTTGCTAAACCGATGGCTTAACATTGTCGAGATATTACACCATTTGCCAGGATGTCGCGCAAGATTTTCGTGTGTGTAGCTTAGAAACTACGCAATCTTTAACACGCCTTCAAAGGAACCTTATTATTGTTTCTGCGTGCTGAAATTTATGTATCAGGTTTGTTGATGACAGAAAAGAGTCCGTTATTATTGATTTTAGGGTTAAGTGTCCACCTGTTTTTTCCACATATTTAATACGCAATAGATTGTGTAAATTAGGATGTACATGAGGTTGGAAGGTTGACAGATTCCATTGGGGTGTAAAATGAAATTACCATCAGTAATGCTGATAGTTTATGTGACGATGAACTTGTGAGTTCCGTAAGCCATAGAATTAGTTAGTGCTGATTGAAATAGTTGCGGACGAAATAAGGATTAGGCAGGTTCTTCATCTAAGTTTCTTGCATCTGTGGCGAAAATTGGAGGAAGGATCTGCTCAGACTGTGGTTGGAAGGGTGCTGATAAACTAATGTTGGCTGGGTGGATATCAAGATCAATTTGTGGAAATGTAAGGGTATATACAGCCTCGGTAAAATTCAAGTTGAGAAAGGAAATCGTACTTTACATAAGTAATATTAACACTAAACAAACATAACAGAATAAGTTCCGTAATATTTCGGAGCCTTTGATGTACATTTCTGTAGAAGAGCATAAAATACATTGATGATGGTTGGTGTTTTGGCCGAGAGCAGGTATGACTTCAGGGTCCCTGAGCAAGATGGTTCGATGAAAGATTGCTATTACATTTCATCAGATGGAGATGATTTCCGTAGGTCAGTGCCTAGTTTGAAGTGGATCCTGAACTAAACAGTTAATATGTCCTAACTTCGAGTTGTACGCTGGACTTTTTTTATCACAAGACGACAAGCGAAAGCAGTCATTTACCGGAGACATTCTTAATACGTTGGTGGTTGAAAAATGTATGCTTACACTGATAAGCTTGTTTTAAGAAGCACTGTTTTTCATTATTTTATATTCTTTTCAATCCGATAGATGATATGTATCTGCTGATTATAATTAGTGTTCCTTGCTTCCCAACCTTTCGCTGTCTATATATATTTTTACTGATTTGTTGCGGTTTTTTCTTCGGGTTTTTAGATTTCGATGTTTTTTTCTGTCTTGATTATTTTTCGGAATCATGATCTTACCACATATTATCAGTATTGTTCGTTAATTATAGTCTAAGTTTATGAATCAGCTCTTTTTTGTGGAAATTGTTCTTATAATGATTATTGATACATTAGAGCAGACAAGGGTAATCGGTAAAGTATAGTGAAGGTCTATCCAATATTCTGATAAAACAAGATATTTAACATTAGATATGAATCCTATAATGTATATTAGCAAAAAATCCAGACTCACCGTTCAGATTCCTTTAATTTCTGATGGTCGTACAATGAAATAATTTGAAAATTTGGCTCTGTCAATTATTTCAGTTTTCAAGTTCATAAACCCAGTTTCCATTCAGAACCGTACCGGATGCTAATGGTTTATGTGCGATAACTATATGGCTTTCCGTGTTTCAGAGCTCATTAAACGGCGAATTTAGACACACACAAAAGTTGAGGGTTTTTTTTCTTTGTTTGTTTGTTTGATAACGCTGATATAAAATTCCATTGACATACATCATCTTTATTTAGTAGCCTTAACGTACATCACATAACGTATATACTTAAAAATATATATAGTGGAATTTTGCGTGCAGCTTTGATTTCTCAGTTCATAGACGAGTTCTATAAAGAAAAAGACTGATTTGGCAAAGGCAGCTTTCGAATTCTTTTTAGTAGTCTTGAATTTCTACGAAACACATTCTTTTTCTTTCTCAAGATGTCAAGATGTTTCTTGCTTATCATTTGCCAAAACTGGTTCATAATTTATTGGCATTGACCTTATTTTATTGTTCGGTAATTTTTATATTTTTCAAAGATCGCAGCCGCAAAGCGTATTTGAGGTTAAAATACACTAAATAGCTTATATGCCAAGTTCTGTTAACGTTCATCTAAGAATGTAATGGTTCACCCACATTTGCAAGTGTTTAAAATGAAACGCGACAGTTTAAATGAGGCATGGAGTACGTGATTGACGGCATCTGATTTAAGGGATGTTTTCGACACTATGCTGATTAATTTCATCCTCATTATCTAATTTCATTACAGAAGGAATATGAACGGATTTGGTTAGTTAACTGAGATAGAAGGAAGTGTTATTGTGAACTATTTTTTTCTATAACACATTATATTATTACAGCTGTGACCAAGATGGAAGAGACTTCAGATGAAACACATTCTACTATTGTAGATCTAGCGCAAGTAATACTGGAGAAAGTTCAATTTCTGGGACAGAATAAAGAGCAAATGACACCGATACATATGATTGGTGTACAAACCGAGGTATGCATTATTCCTTACTTCATAGAGCTGTGTATTATTAATTGTTTGTGTACAGTCACGTAGCATGTGAAATAAGATTAGCAAGAGTAGGTTTATTGGGTATGAGTCCATGAAATAAGCAATACCAATATTGAATTCATCGCATTCGGAAGGTTCTGGTTTTTTTCCAAGGTTTTTCTTGTCACCAGACTAATGCCGAGATGGTTCCTTTGAACTAGACTCCTACTTCCTTCCCCTCCCTCTACCCTACCCTATTACGGCCTGAGCGAGATGTCTATAGGCCATAAATACAATTCAGTTTAATTCCATTTTAAGATCAGAATAATATTTTTTTCAAAACTGACTTGCCGTAATTCATTTGATAACCAGCTAGTATCTAAGTTGGCGGATCTACAACTTGAATGAATCTCTTCTTATCTTTTTTTGAATTTTTATTTTAAGGCCTTTAGGCAACTATGGCTCAGGCCGTATGGATGATGATGGAGTGAATTGATGGAATGAAGAAAGTGGGAGGAAGCGGGAGAACCCCGAGAAAACCCACGCACACGGTGTTTATCCACCACAGAGCCCACATGGCATGATTAGCGATCGATCCGACGACCCCTAGCACTAGAGGTGAGCGCTCTACCAACTGAGTCACCGTGGCCCCCTCTCCTTATCGTCCTGTAGATATTTCTGGAGTTCATATCCAGAGACTGGTGGCCATTCCGTGCTGCTGAAGTGACTCAATTGCTATTCAAACACAGCTCATTGTCTTGCTGGAATCCCCAATCTTCTGGGTACTTGAAGCCCATAAAGAATGTAGAGAGTTTTCGATAAGGACCTGTCAGGGACGTTTCTAAAGGTATCAGAGGTCCATCCCATGGTAGCTGAACACACACATACAAAAAAAAGTATCGAGTGTTCAGAGAATTCTTATCATTACCCACTGTCAGACACCTCTTGGATTTAGTTTTGTTGTATATACTGGCAACCTTTATGAGTACCCTGACATGCTCGAATTTGGTTTTCCAACCTTTTTCAGACTTTCGATCAGTATTTCCCATCAGTCATTATGATAATAATAATAGTGGGATCCCTTATGTCTGAAATTTGAATTTAATTTTTAAGACTTTTAGGCAACTTTGGCTCAGGCCGCCTTATGTCTGGAGTGCGTGAAAGAGATGGATAGGCGAAAATAAGGTTGGATGATACTGAATTAGGGTGTGTCAGTGTACCTACAAGAATTGCCAGTATGTACCAACGAAAATGTCCAAAGGGTGTCTGAAAATGGGTAATGATAACAATTCTCTGAACACTACGTGGGTAAGGAAATCTTGAACAATTCATTGTACATAATAATCCAAGCGACCAGTAAAGATCACCATGATGGAGAGTTGTTGAAATTGACAGTAATGTATTCTTTGCGAGCCACAATATTCGCCGTTACCTCTTATAGAATATTGGAACTGCTTTTTAGTTTCATGATGTAGTTTTATTACATATTAATAGGAGATTTGTTGAAGATATGTTCAATATTCCTTAGATTATATTACTGAAGTTTTAAAATATTGAGTGTGATTTAAGTATCAAGTGTTTTGGAGCTGCGAAGTTGTGAAAAAGTTGAAGTAAAGAAGGAAGTGCATGGTTGAGGGTACTTGGACGGGTACCAGAGCAAAACAGCAAAATATGTACTAAACTAATGCGTTATTTCTTTGGCTGTGGAATTGAGTCGTAGAATATGTATGACATCTTTTCAAGACCAGGTAAATATATGAAAATCGGAAGCTTGATTTTGGAATGATAATTGCTAGAAGTTGTTATAAAATGAAATAAGGTTTGAAACAAACATTAAACTTGATATTCAGAGATCTGAATCAGAATATTGAATTGGCAGTAAGACCAATTTGAACGATAGAAGTATTCTGTGCTTTTGCATTATATGATGTATTTTAATGGAAGATTGTTCTACTAAATTTATTAATCAGTTGGTAATATCTTTCATGGAATTAGTTTGAAAATACAATTGTATTGCATTCTGAAATCATTATTTGATTTAGTCGTTGTACTGATGTTACCTAGAAAGTATTTGGATGAACTTTGGATATTTCCCCGTATCTAAATGTGCAATACATTTTTCATAGTCTGATTATAGGCCACCTAACTAAATTAAACTTAACAGAAGTTTAATACTCATATCACACAAATGTAGATTAGTAATACGTGGACTTCTCTATATTTGTGCACTGTATTTTTACTTCTCTTCGATTTTAACTGATGCCTATAGTTGATAATTATTTGTAATTTTTGTTTTTGTGGTTACTCATTTTAGACCCTGTACACGGCTTGGCAGGCAGGGGCACTGACATCCTCCTATTTCCTATATTGGTTAGAAACAACCACGGCAGAATTAGCAAAGCACGAGGCTGAAGCCATTCCTCAAGGCTGGTCTTGCCAGTGGGACAGGTATGGAATTTCATTCTCTTGTACCTATTACAAATTGTTCTGTCTAACAGAGACTGCAAAGTGCTATAATGTATTGAGTGTTGGATTGTCACTTGGAAATTGTTAAACAGTTAGAAAATTTCGAGGGATTTTTTTTCTATATATAAAAAAAAAAAGTCCTCAAGAAGAAGTAATTAAAATTTCTGCAGTGGTTTTTGCCGTGGTTTCAAATGCAAAGATACTAGTCTATTTCTTGCTAGCCTGTAAAGTAGAATTGCTGTAAAAGGTAATTGAGATGGCAGATGTGAAAAATGAGGGAGGATTCTCTGGATTAAAGCCTGCTATAGCATGAGGGTTATCAACTTGACTATAGAGATTTCCAAAATATTACCAAGCATGGGTAGATGCACAGAGAAGATAACTTCGAAGGCGAAGAAGAAGGCACTAAGTCTGTCAAAGGTAAGGATGTTACTTTCTTCTTTTGAAACAGTAGCATGACAGGTATTACTGAAATTCAAATAAATATACACAAAATCAAGATTTTCTTTCATAAGGCATGATATAAATTTTATATATAAATTCAAAATCAAATATCAGCTTCATAAACTAAATTTCTTTAAATTAATTACATTTCAGTAATGAGTGGATGTTTCAGATATTAGATATTCATGATTTTTTTTATGTAAATATGCTTGAAATAAATTTTATTTACTTTGTCATTTGTACCACTTCAAGATTTATGCTTTGATCTCTCTTGACAGGATGCTGCGACCTTACCAACGCCTTGGATCGTCAGGTGCTTCTGCATAGACTCCATGTGATTGTTCATTTCGTGGTTCTGAATAATACTAGCAGTAATTACCACTTTCAATTCAGGTAGCAATTAGGTTGTTTCCTCAGTTTAAACGCTGTGTACGTTCATGGAGAATACACGATAGTTGTAAATAGAGTATTAGAGAATAGAAATAGAGAACAGTAAAGAAATGGAAAAGTTGGAACCATAGTACATCTTCGAGTAATTTACAGGCCAGTAGATTTGAAACAGATTTTATTTCCTGTTACACTAGGCAAATGTCGGGATGTTATCTTGAAAGTCCAGGTTGCTTCCTCGTATTATCTCGAAGTTGTGCTTGCCGAAGGACATAATTGATACGAGTCTAACTTGGGCCCAGCATAAGTGCAAACAAAGTTACGAAGTGTGTCTGTTGTGAAGATCAGTTATTGTATAGAATATAATTCTTATTCTCAGCATATTTCGGTTTTCCCTTAGCTTATAACCTTAACTTTGTAAAAGCTATATTACGATTAACTGAACTGCGTACGAACTATTTGACACTCACATTATGTTAAGCTTAAATTTTGCTATTCTAAATTATAATTATTTCGGTTGTTCAGTGGAAGGAAATTAACACGGAGGACGAATGTATTTGATTACAATCATTGCAACTTTTAGTAAGCAAAGAGTTATTTTGCAGTTGGGATACAATACGTGCACCAGTGCACATTCGTCTCCTCATTGCAGGTGCTTTGGAGCTATTTACTCGGCCAGTACAGGCGCCAATAGAATTTTGGTCTTCTGTTCATGTAAAGCTTAGTTTCGTTGTTTACATATTCGCAATATCCTACTTTCATTACGATTTCACTTCGGATAATCACTGGACAGGCGGCGCGAGTTCTGAAGTTTCCAGGTTTTCCTCAGTCCCACCAAGAGAATGGCTGAATGGTACGTAAAACATAGGTTCTAATCGAAACCATCCTAATCATTAGCCCCGGTAGGGGTTCTCCGAAATGAGATGGGCTTCTTTCACAAATGCCTGTCCATTCCGTAGGAATTTATTGTCTCTTAAACATTCTACTTTCAACTACAGAAATAATGTGTGTCTATTTCTTTTCTTTTTGTTGATATCCTGAACCAAGAAAATATGAGCAATTAGAAAACTCTTAACTACCTTTATCAGGCATTCCCACATATTTAGTTTTTAAGTTATTTAAAGGCATAACTTCATATTGTATTTTCTGATATGTACTACGGATACAATACATCCTACAAAAACGTAAAGAAACTCTTAACAAAACCCTAACATTGTCTGCAGGATAGTACAACAGTAAGGAAAGAAACATAATTCATAGGGTTTGTTTAACATACAAGAATATCAATTAAGACGTTAAAACTCTGTTTTAAAAAATCAGGTAGAGAGCGAAAAGCACTTCCGCAGATGTGACTGTTCTCGGTTGAGAGAATGGCTACAATTAATATTTAAGGTATCTGTTAAAGAAATTCATTTTTCAAATGTACCTTTCGCAGAATTGTGTCCAAAACGAATGTTCAAATATTTCAAACACTGCAACTCTGTTCATAAATTGTTTTACTATTATATATATTGGTTTGTTATAGTGCTACTTCGTACTCTTTTCACTCGTTATTTTCTGTTGTAATGGTACGAGAGGCTGCGTATTGCCAGAGGCACACAATACATTTCTTATTCTCTTTCTTTGCCAGAGGCACCCAATATAACTCCTATATATTACTAGAGATTCGCCAGAGGCACTCTTTCACTATCATGCAGTCTATATACCTAACATTACTTAATGAACCCAATGGGGAACCTGTACTAACTAAAGCCACGGCTAAGGTCGCAGGAGGAACCATAAACGCAATGCTGAAAAATAATAATTAATTAGTACAAATAAATATACGTAAACAGAGATAATAGTGATAATGAGGGCCCCTTCCTGCCTGATTTCTTAGACTAGTTGGAGTCGAAGAGTAGGTTTGATGGTTAGTAAGTCCTTCCTGCCTGATTTCTTAGACTAGGGAAAGCCAAGGATTTGTGCAATCTGCTTGATTTCTTTGACTAATTGCACTAGGAAAGGTAGAGGGTCGCTACATGCCTGATTTCTTAGACTAATAGTGACCAAGGTGTTTGGTAAATGACCCCTTCCTGCCTGATTTCTTAGACTAGCAAACACTAGCATGGTAATTAGGTAGGTAGAATGAAGTTCAAAGCGATAGCGCTTGATGTTTACCGGCCCAAGGCCCGGATAAATCTGTGCTCCGGGGCGGCTGTAGCGATATTTATACTGCCGGTTGGCGCTCGGATGTCTACGGTTTGTGACGTCAAACGCATACATACGATCTTACATAACAGCACAATTTGGTCTTATTTACATATACATATACACAACGTTCTAGTAAATAGAATTTTATAATGCAACGGTGCGCATTGGATATCTTAATGTATTATACAAATCAAAGCGCACGCAGGACATCTCAAAAGTAAGTGTCAAAAATTAAATAAATTTAAATAATATTAATTTCTAGCTTTTCTCTTAATAATAATATACAGTTGTAACTGACGACCAATTGGCAAATTGAGAGGCCCGTTACACTGCAAGCACACTTTAATTTGTATATGTTTGATCATATTGTTTATATTCATTAATTTTATTTAAAGAAAGCCAGTATAGGAGAAAGTTTTTTTTCAGTATCTTCCCTAAAGAAAAGCCTGAAAAAGAAAATACAGTAATAATATCTTGTGCACCTAATATAATGTCTGTGCAAACGCGCTCAGTTTAATTTGAAATAATTGTAAAGTGGAATAGTGTACGTTAATTTGTTTTTAGAATATACCTGGCATTTAGAACAATTGCAATAAAATAATGTTTATGAACTGATAAAATTCGTTTACAACTTCAACAATACATTTGGTTGGAAGCCGTGATTGCAATAGGAAATACATATGTCATGTTATTATAGAGTTATTAATTTAAAATTAATATCCACACAATACCATCGTATTGCAACCCAGAAAAAAATTACAAAAAAAAAAATGGTTTATGTGATTTATTGGTATTAATACAAAATGTATGTATATATTATTCAGTAATACATATTTCAGCATGATTAAAATGATTTAAAGTCAAGGTTAAAGAACATCTTTGGGTCTTAAAAAAAGTTACATTAGACCCGCAAAGAAATTAACCACAACACCATGTCACCCCATGCTATTCTTAGATCGAATGTACAAGTGAAAACAACTGTTAAAGAAACATCACATTATACGTGGAAATCATGACAGGAAAATTTATAAATTAAGCCTAGCGTTTATTTTTTACAGATACTCGGTTGAAACATTGATATATCTAATATATGAGAGGTTACAATATAACAGTTACTTCACTATATGCATCTGCTCCTCCATTACTTCGTGCCGCATGCCGGATAATATAAAGAGTATATTCAAGTAATTATGTCACATGTCAATAGGGAAAAATTGTTCTTTTATATTTCTTATTGGCACCCAATTTTCCTTATCGTTCCTTTCTCCACAATGCTAATTATTATTAAAGGAATTATCAAAAACAATTAATTAGTGTTTCCGTCCAAAGTACTCTTATATATTCTTACCGACTATTGAAGCATGTAAATGTATGTAGGTATCCAACAATGATCTTTTTGTATTATTAATTGTAGACAGTGATTTATCAAATGTAGTATTGATACTGAAAGCTGTGTCTGATTTTCTTGCCGCAGTTTTTGTTTAAATCATCTTTGTGGAGTCTTTCGACTATATATATTGTAATATGAGTAGAACCTTATAATCTTCCTGCTATACTGTTTTTTTTTTTCTTTCTTTAAAGTATGGATTTTTAAAACGAATAATTTTCAGTGCGGCATGAATCAGAAAGAGAAGAGTTGAGAAATGTGAAATCGTGTGTAGACTGTAGATATCGTTGACCTGTTAACATTTTCGATCATTCGCGGTGACAAGTTAATTTGATGAACAAAAATGGCGGATTTTATTACTTTGAAATATGTTTTATCCTTAGTAAAGGTGACAGAAATATAATTTTTGTCAGAAAGTACGAAGAGCCCCTTCTATTTTATCAGTTTCAAGAATCTAAGTTATAAGAAGATAATTAACGCCTGGAAAGATTGTTTTTTTCTTATCGCCTGGAAAGAATGTAATTAAAGGAAAAGGTGTCGAAGAGTCGACACTAAAACTATCCCCACTTTATTTTTATTTATTTTTTTCCTTTTGAAATTTGAGGAAGAGAAAATGTCATTACAATATTGTAAAGAGTGTATGGGATCTCACTGATATGAAGTGATAAATGTTGCGAAGAAATTGGTGATATGAAGTGAAAACTTTAACTGAGTTATTTGGCTACCCGAAAATTATGAAGCCATATAGTCGTATATATAAGTGCTTCCTTGCCCTTTACAACATTGTAATAACTTCTTCCATTTTTTTTTCTATTTGTTTCAAAAAAGAGGGAAGGGAGCTTAGTGCCGATTTTTAACATTTATGTTGAAATGTAACTTTTAGTTCCTTTGATAGTGAAGCTCATTCCAGCTCAAATCGCCTAAATTTTAAGAATCTTCCCGGTCGGCCATTGAACAATTTTTTTTTTCCTCAAGTACTTTGGTCCAAGTGAGGAAGAAATGTAAAATCTTTCCATTCCAGAGATATAGGATGTCAAAGAAAGGTCGAAAATCATGATATCTCTTATTCGCGACTGTCCTTTAAAACCCCAGAGTTCCATAAATAAATGTATAATTTCTGTTATTATTGTCCAAATGACGTGAAATTTTGACAGCATTACCTCCAGGACATACAGTTTCTTCCTACAATTTCAGAAGAAGTATTCTGTTGCCTGGTTTTATTACAGGGGTTGTTAAAGACACGAAAAAAAAAATGTATCGCTTGTTGATGAAACCTTAATTAGTTGAGCGATGTTGGCAATTAATGACAGTAATAAAATTTTACCTGTTACATGAGAGTATATTAGAGGTTCAGTTTGAAAAATTCCAACTTTGTTCCAATATTCCTTCTTTGTTTAACAAATATATCCTTAAAATATTTGAAAATTTTGTGCATAATACTCAATAGTAGAACAATAAATGTACAAAATCAGTGTTATGATATGAGGTAAGGGTAGAGAGAGATTCACTGCTAAATGTTTCAACAAACTGTGCATGTTCTACTATTCAAAAACTGATGAAAGAAATATATGTATAATTAAACATGCTTTTGATTTGTATGCTGATGGGTCACTGCATACCGAATCAGAAAGGTGAAATGTCACTCAAAGTTTCCAATTTTGATGAAATTTGACACATTGATTCTTGGAAGGGTTCTTAGTATAAATTTCAACTTACAGGTTTCTAGGCCACGTGTATCTGGAGTTTCAGCGCTTCAAAGTTGGCATGTTTTGTCCTTAAATGTTGTCGCACCGACACTTTATGGAAACACACGCATTTGAATTGTATTTTTTTAAGTCATGCTTAACTCCAAATAGAGGATGAGGGGATAACTGTTAATCGAGTGAAGAAAGTGGGAGGAAAAGGCCGATGAAACTCACGCACACGGAGTTTGTCCACCACAAAGTCCACGTGGTCTTAGCAGGGATTGAAAGAAGAACGCCACGAATCAGAGATAGAACTCCACCACTGAACCACAGAATCCCCACTATTCTTCCAAACTTTTCTATACATAGATGGACGACGTTTCGAGTATATTTTGTAACCTGAATGACGTTTGGTACACGCACAAACATCATGTACATATAACTTGTAAAATATATGATATGTTAATAATGTGCTTGTAAAGTGTCTATAAAGTGTAAACACACACTGATAGGTTTTAATCGGAACTCTCTATTCAATATTTCTCTTCCACATGTCGTTAATCACATTCACATAAACTTTCATGTTTGTCCGATTGACTGTTTACCATCTAGAGCCGGCCAAACAGCGAAACTTGAATTATAACTACTTAATATTAATATTTAAAAAAAACTTCGCAGACGGAGTTCCCACTGAGATTCCACTATTTTTATTACGTCACTTTATAAGACATTCTATGCTCTTTCCAATGGTGAACATCCCATATATGCATCTGGTGTTCTTCCTGAGATATTCATGGTATTATGTTTCAAGACGTATTATGCATAATGATGTAAAAACAGAAAAAGGGCTTTGGAAATAAAGTTCCCACCGAGAACCCGCTGTTTTTATTACATCCTATAGGAAATTTTCTTCTTTTTCCAATGGTGCAAGTCTCATCATACCTGTATCTGGTGTTCCTTTTGAGATATTCACAGTATTATGTTGCAAGGTGAACACCATTTCAGAAACTGCTTTTTTTCGCAATCATAAAGCAATACCTCAAAAATTAGGTTCTTTAGGTATTTTACAGTTCATAAAGCTTGACCCCTGAAAAAAATACAATTCAAATGGGTGTGTCTCCATAAAGTGTCGGTCGCGACAACATTTAAGGACAAAACATGCCAACTTTGAAGCGCTGTAACTCCAGATACACGTGGCCTGGAAACCTGTAAGTTGAAATTTATACTAAGAACCCTTCCAAGAATCAGTGTGTCAAATTTCATCAAAATTGGAAACTTTGAGTGACATTTCACCTTTCTGATTTGGTATGGAGTGACCCATCAGTATACAAATCAAAAGCATGTTTAATTATACATATATTTCTTTCATCAGTTTTTGAATAGTAGAACATGCACAGTTTGTTGAAACATTTAGCAGTGAATCTCTCTCTACCCTTACCTCATATCATAACACTGATTTTATACATTTATTGTTTATCAACATCACTAAACTAATTATTGTTCTACTATTGAGTATTATGCACAAAATTTTCAAATATTTTAAGGATATATTTGTTAAACAAAGAAGGAATATTGGAACAAAGTTGGAATTTTTCAAACTGAACCTCTAATATACTCTCATGTAACAGGTAAAATTTTATTACTGTCATTAATTGCCAACATCGCTCAACTAATTAAGGTTTCATCAACAAGCGATACATTTTTTTTTTTCGTGTCTTTAACAACCCCTGTAATAAAATCAGGCAACAGAATACTTCTTCTGAAATTGTAGGAAGAAACTGTATGTCCTGGAGGTAATGCTGTCAAAATTTCACGTCATTTGGACAATAATAACAGAAATTATACATTTATTTATGGAACTCTGGGGTTTTAAAGGACAGTCGCGAATAAGAGATATCATGATTTTCGACCTTTCTTTGACATCCTATACCTCTGGAATGGAAAGATTTTACATTTCTTCCTCACTTGGACCAAAGTGCTTGAGGAAAAAAAAATGTTCAAATCTGAGATGGTCGACTGGGAGGCATTAGGCGATCTGAGCTGGAATGACCCTGTAGCAAAAAAGAACCTTCCAATCCCGCTCATGGTGTCCGGTAATTAAATCTCAGGAACTACAAGATATAGAGAGATGCTTGAGGTGTCATTGGAAAAGGTCTTGAGTAGCTCAGGGCTGCAGAACCTTCTTGATTAATGCAGTAGTTTGCCAAGTCATTTCTTTAAAGGTTAATTGCTCAATTTTCTTCCATTAGGTGCGCCAAACTTTGACATAAACATTATTCGTAGCAATACAAAATGGCTTCGTAGCAATACAAAAGCACAGGTCATCAACGTCCCCAAGCAACCCACAGTCCAGTGCTTGGAGAAACGTAGACCCCTCAGTACCTTTCTATTGGGTCGAATAATGTTTATGCCAAGTTTGGCGCAGCGAGGTCTAACTGAGTGGAAGCAATTTGAACAATTGATTTTGAAAAATGGGTTAGCAACACTTAGCGACTGCACCAATCAAGACGATTCCGGCGGCTCTGAGCTAGTCTAGCCAAGATCTTGCTCATGACACCTCAGGCACGTCTCTACGCCTTGAGGTTCATGAGATACATTTTTGGGCATGGGTTGACAATACTGACAACGATGGTTCCTGTGGACAGGGACACCCACAGTATATCGCTATTATGTCCATGTTTATGCCAAGTTTGGTGCTGCTATGTCTAAAATAATGGAAGTAATTTGAAAATAAGTATATAATTTTATAGAAAAATAGGTTGGGGCCGGGGCGGCTCAGTTAATAGTGCGGTCGTGCCATGTGGGCATTGTGGTGGACAAACACCGTGTGCGTGGGTTATCTCGGGGTGCCCCCGTTCCCTCCCACTTTCTTCATTCCACAAATTCATACCATCACCATTCATACTACCATAGTTGCCTAAAGGCCTTAAAAATAAATTCAAATTCAGAAAATAGATCGGCAACTACCAACCTATTCTCTATAATATATTATTTTTCAAATTGCAATACTTTACACGTAACAGCACTAAACTTGGCGTAAACATTATTTGACACAATAGCGATATACAATATAGGTATCGCCACAATATAGTTGTTGTTGAGAGTTGTTAGTGTTGCCAACCCATGCCCAAAAATATATCCCATGAACCAAAAGGTCTAGAGACGTGGCTGAAATGTCATTGAAAAGGTCTTGGCTAGACTAGTTCAGAGCCGTTGGAACAGTCTTTATTGGTGTAGTAATTCAGTGTTGCCAATTCATTTTAAAAATAATCAGTTATTGATATTACTTCCATTCAGTTGGGCCTAGCTGCGCCAAACTTGGCATAAACATTATTCGACATAGCAGAGTAGTACTGTGGGTTTTCCCGTACCTAAGCACTGCAGTTGTCAGTGCTGCCAGCTCATTTTATAAAAATTTGCTTGCGTGGCTAAAATACTATTTTTGCGCTGCTCTACTCTTCGTTATAATTTCCGTGCCAATGTAGTACTTTTAATGTTTGCAACTTACCGTAATGCAGTTAGGTAAACCCTTCGTTATTTCGGGCATATATAGTAGAAATTAACGAAGTTTTTGCTGAAATAAGGACCCGATTCTGGAGCTGTGTAGAATCATCTGATTAATGACATCTGCAAAAATAAATAAGCATGTTCTTCCCTAGAACTTTTTTGTTCGTTTGTTTTCGAGAAGATCGTTGTTTCTTTATGATGTACACTTTATACTTTTATTATCTCACTGTTTTCTTCAAACGACTACTTGCTTGATGTCTGTTTGTATGTGTGTAGTGTTAGTATTCATATGCAGTCTTGTAGAACTGAGAATTTAAATTAATATTTTAATTTCGTATTGGCACGAACCCTGTTACCGCCTCAAGGCACGTAAAATTTTTTCCAGTGTGAATTGAAAACTATCCATCGGTTGAAGAACGAAGGCAGCCGGGCTTATTACGAAAGTTCTGTTCTCCTATCTCCGCTCTCAAAGCGAGATAGAGTGGTGAGGAAGGGTCATATTAGGGATGAGATATGTTAAATAATGATGTGCACCCATGTTTGTCTTGAGTTCATACCAAGGGTGTTTCGAATCCCAAGTTAATTTCATTTCATTCCATTTATTCTTATTTTAAATGGAAGAGTTAAGGCGAAACGTTTTCTTCCTCTCAACCATCTGGAATTTCTACATTAAATTTAATAATAATAATTGAACAGTAATAAACCATACATTATAAATTTCGAAAATAAAATAAAAATAAAATGAAATACTACCTACATTTACGTACTAACAAGAAAGAAAACAGTAAAATTAATTATGATTGAATCAGTATCATGTTGCGGACTGTATGCCTGTGGATCTAGTGCGTCAAATAAACTTGTGGTTCGTGTGCTGGGAGAAATACTGTTATAAGCTTACGTCTGGATTATAATAGAGAACCTGAGTCCCTGATGTGCTCAGGGATTTCGTTCCAAGCTCTAGTAGTATACATAGTGAAGGATTTTGAGTAGTAATCAGATTTATGTCGTTGCGCTGAGAGTACCATGTTTTTTTTTTGTTTGTTTGTTTGTTTGTTTGTTTGTTTTTTTTTGTTTTTTTTTGTAGAGCAGATATCTAAAGAATGAGTGTCACTGAGAAACTTGAACGTTGATGATAATTATTGCGTTTCTTTTTTTTCGTTGTGATTTATATAGTAGGGTTAGAACATTAGACAGCGTGGCATGCGAAGATCAAACGAGCCTATAATAGTGCGAAAGATGGTCGAAGTATTTTGCATTAAAGAAAAAGGGGATACAATCATTCTGTATGCGTTGTAAATGTTTTCTATTCTTCAGTTAGATCGATGTACGTGACATCACAATAATCTACGGCCTGAGCCAAAGTTGCCTAAAGGCCTTAAAAGTTAAATGCAAATTCAAATCGCAGTAATCCACTTCTCAGATTACAAGGGATTTCACCAAGGCGGCTTTGATGTATTCTGGAAGGAGATCTTTTAAGCAACGAAGAGAGTTTAATGCGCCATACATTTTGCTGCAAATGTTTTTAACATGTTCTACCCGGGGTTAAGTGTTTATTCATACATGCCCACGGTCATTTACACTTTCGCGTAGAGGAACTACACCATTTGCATTGAGGCCAGGAATGCCTGCGGTTCTGATGCTTGCGAGACCAGACTATTGTAATTTTTTATTTGAGTTGATTTGTAGTCCATTTCCACGTAACAATGTACAGATGTTTTTAATATCGGTATTTAAGCACTGGAGTAAACATACTATGCTTGATGGAAGGGATATAGCATTTACGTTATCAGCATACAGGTGATACTTGCTGGCTAAAATATTTTAGGCAGATCATTTATATATATACAGGGTGTTCCGTAATTCCTATGACTGCGTTTGGGAGTTGAAAGTAGACATCAAAGCAAACAAAAAAAATATGTGGACACAAATCGCAAAGCGGCGTCCTTTACGAGTTATGGGCGTGGGAAATTTGGCGGCACGGAACTTTGAGACGCTATAGCACAAAGACGAATGGCCGTGACACAGGCGGCGTGGAATTTCATAAAGGAAGTCATATGCATTGTATCCAAAAATATCAAAATCAAAACTCTAGAACAATTGCGCAAGGGATTCCCCAAAGGAAGTGAGGGATTCCCGCTTATGTTTGCAAATAAAGATGTGTAAAAATGAACTGGAAAGGAAAGAGTATGTAATATTAAAGTAGAATTCGTCTGTGCCACTTCGATAGTGCAAACAGATTCAAAGATATGGAGAATTGTGGGGTTGCGATGAGTGGTTGCATAACTACCAGTAAACAAGTTCCAAGTGTATAACGTTTTTGAAATGTCACATGAAAGATAGTTGGTTTGCTGAGGGTTCTACGTACATGTGAAACACGCAAAAGCAGTACAAAACGTAGTCTTATTATTGATCTGCGGGAGTAACAAATTATACTAGTAGTATTAAGCCGAGAATCACTGTGCAAAATGTGACTGGACTCTATTAATGTTACATAATAATCAAAGTTTGTTACCAGACCACCCTGGGTTGCTCGGAAAACAACTGGTATCCATTCAAACCATGCAGCTAAACTCTTGGCTTGCTGCAACTCTACTGGGTGTACCTGAAACACATTTACAGTAGACTGTCCTGAGTACATACTATGGAAAAAAGTCACACATGTCATTCAAGACAGGCATGTGGTATTTGTGTTTGCGATGTACGCTATCTGCATTAACAGAGAACGTCATTGAGTGACATGCAAAATGAATGAAGCACTTTGTGTGTCTGCCTGCCACGCGGTATGTGTGTCCGAAACCTACTGCGACCGAACATCGTGACGGAAAGTTTCACTGGTGTAGGTCATTCTCACCAGACAAATGCTGAGATACCTTCTGTAAGGCCTGGGCCGTTGCTTTCCAAATCGTGGTCCCTTATCTATCCCGACCGGAGCTTCAGATACGTAATGGCCATAAATAAATACAGTAGTATGTAGTTTCGAAGTGTGTTTCAGGTTCCGAGAGTGTGCCTAGGGTATGACCAAACGTAATTGGTAAATCCCGAGTTCAAAGAACGAGTGAAGAGGGCCGAGACAGAAGGCGGTTTTGTACAATTTACAATTTTGAAACGAATGTCGAAGCTTGAGATATGCCACTCATTGTTGCACGTGTCCCCTGTAGGTGAGTGGTAACGCTCGCTTCCGTCTAACAAAGGGGTCCCGGGTTAGATTCCCGGTGGGGACACATGTGGGTCGGAACCCACGTAAAGCTTTAGGTCCCGTCCTTAGAAGCTCGTTTAGGACGTTAATAACAATTCACGCACGCACGCATTGTGTCACATGTGGAGATCGTGGAAGACATTAATATGAATGCATGAAGTATTGGACTATTTCTATTTATGAATGCTTGTCGACCGGAAACAACATGATGGCACAATGAAGACTGAACCATACGAGCCTTATCATTCAAGGTTGTCACAAGACACGCAGTAATCATCACCAGCTGAGCCAAAACCACAATTTGCCATTTTTGTTGTTCATAGTGGAATGTGTGTGTGTTCGACGTAACATAATCGAGAAAAGAAGCAGACAATACAACACTTTTGTGCATTGCAGGAAGAAAAGTAAATTTGCAGGAATAACGTGTATAATAAACAGTTCGTACCGGTTTTACCTTCCGAGTGCTTCATATGTCCAATCCTGGTTCTGACTTCGTATCCTATTTTACCAGAATGTGTATCTATCAACAAGCGCAGCAAATTGGTTCAACAAAAACAGGCATTTTCACATGGCTTTCCAACTGGCGTGTATGACGTTCACGCTGCGAGCCCCTGCGCATAACGTGACGTACACCTATTAGTACAATCTTCTCCACCGTACAACAGTTTGCTTTGTGCTCGAGGCCAGAGAACAG
>JAGDQP010003637.1:47851-71946 GCA_022664845.1 Lepisma saccharinum
GGTTCTTCACCAAGAACACTTGCATCCATACCATATTGCGCGAGTTCCAAGTCTTGGTCCAGCCGATTTTGCGCCACGTGTAGACTTCTGTCAGTGGATACTTCAGCGCTGTGCAGAGGATCCTGCATTTCTTCAACTGATACTCTTCACTGACGAGGCGACCTTCTCTAGGGATGGTGTGTTTAACTGTCATAATAGCCACATGTGGGCAGTCAAAAATCCTCATGGTGTTCGAGAGCGCGCATTTCAGGAACGATTCAGTGTGAACGTATGGGCAGGCATCATCAATGGACGATTAATTGGACCATATCTTCTCCCAGCACGTTTCACCGGTGCCAACTACTTAATCTTTTTACAGGAGATACTGCCGGAGTTACTGCTAGACAATCCTCTTGGAATCCGACAGCACATGTGGTTTCAACACGACGGTGCGCCTCCCCACTTCACACGGACTGTCCTAGATCATTTAAACACTTCCTTTGGACAACAATGGATTGGCCGTGGTGGTTTAAGAGTATGGCCACCACGCTCGCCTTACCTGACGCCACTGGATTTCTTTCTGTGGAGTCACATGAAGACGTTGGTTTATGAGACCCCGGTAGAGTCGGAGGAAGATCTCGTGGCACGCATTGCAGCTGCGGCTGAGGAAATCCGAGACATGCCAGCCGTTTTCGATCGCGTCTATGCGAACATACGTCGTCGGTGCGAGGCATGCATCGCTGTTCGTGGGCGTTCCTTCCAGCAGCTCTTGTAGTACATGTCGCTTCATGCAATGGACTCCCCACATGCGTCCGTTGAATCGTCACAATGAGTACTCTTCTTTGATTCTGTTTGCACTATCGAAGTGGCACAGACGAATTCTACTTTAATATTACATACTCTTTCCTTTCCAGCTCATTTTCACCGATCTTTATTTGCAAACATAAGCGGGAATCCCTTGCGCAATTGTTCTGGAGTTTTGATTTTGATATTTTTGGATACAACGCATATGACTTCCTTTATGAAATTCCGTGCCGCCAAATTTCCCACGCCCATAACTCGTAAAGGACGCCGCTTTGCGATTTGTGTCCATATAGTTTTTTTGTTTGTTTTGATGTCTACTTTCAACTCCCAAATGCTGTCATAGGAAATACGGAACACCCTGTATAGAAAGAAAAGAGACGGTCCTAAAATACTCCCTTGTGGGACCCCACATAGAACAGAATTCCAGTTTGAATGTGTGTCGCCGGTGATAATCTTTTGCTTTCTATTTGACATGTAGAATCAAAATCATAATAGGGCTAACTGTGATAACTTAGAGAAAGTAGAGAGTTTATTAACGAGAATTTTGTGGATATTATTTGGATTTTGTGGATATTGTTTGGAATACTTCACGAAGATGGTATGGTAGGTCTCGTCCTTGGAATTACTTCTCGAATCAAATCAAAAAACGAAAACAAAACACTGAAATCTAAATTTGTGTTCACATTTGCTTGGTTACTGCGCATCCAGTATTGTTATAAAAACGTTAAATCAATCACAAATGTATTTGTTTGTTCTCAGTTTTAATAATTGTGTTTTAGGGCGTATGAATTCAGAGAGTAGTTCTTTTGTGTGTGTAACATGCACGATTCCGTAAGCTGGTTCTTATGACGACAGCTGATATGACGAAGATATTAAATGGATTTGAACGGGAAAAATTCCTTTGTCACTGCCCCTTTGACGTGGAGAGTGGTTTTCGTCGTATATCTTAGCGAAAGTTGTAGATGATCACAATTAGATGGAAGAACAGTCAATATAATAAGCATTAAATATAAAGAAAATTACCAGAATTTGCGATCTAATGCAACTTCAAAAGAACATTACAGTTTTACGTTGTAATTGTAGTAAGGTCGATGGGGGTAATTTTGATAACTTTTTTATATAATCTTTTAGGATTTCTAATTTCCTAAATATTTGATTTGCACAAAAACAGGTGATCAACCATTGAGTCAGTTCTTACAAGTAAAATATTAAAGCGAGTAACTCTTTTTGTAACTGACTTTTCCCCCAGAAAATGTGTCATAATTACCATCCAAATACACAAGAGGGAAATTTTGAGACTCAGTCTTCAGTCACATGCATGCAAAGTCTTATGATACAGCTATTTACAAGTAAACAGACATTCACACATTGATTAAAAATTAGACCATCTAAGATGGTATTTTCCATATGGTCTAAGACTTTGGCATTTTCTTTGCACCATCCCCCATAAATATTCTTGTAAGTGTTCAAAAGAAATAAAAACGTAGATCTAGGCCTACCTAATGTGGGGATTCTAGGTTCTTATTTTAGAGATATTTCAAGTGCTGCATCTAGTTTTTTAGGCTTATCTAATTTTAAATTTGCCTGTTAGTGGCAGGTTTTAAAAATTGCTAAAGTAATAAAAGATGAACACTCCAGCTTTGTAGAGATATCTTCCAAAGTCCTGAAATAAATATGTTTAGGAACTGAGAGAAAAAGTTTTAGTTAAGAAAAGAATTTGAAACGGAAAATTTTCAGGTACATTTTTAGATACATATTCACTTTTATCCAAAATACAACAAATAACATAAAAAGTTCGTTTAGTAATGTTGAGTTCTGAATAAACAGACCTGAAAGAAAAACATTGAATAAAGTTTTTTTCTTTTTTTTCAGTACCGTATGCTTGTATTAAAATTACCCTCAGTAATTAGTGTGTCATATTTACCTCTGTTGACCCTAAGCGTTCTGGTCTCGTTTTTAAAGAAATTTGTTCTTGAGTAGTAAATTTTAAAAATAGAGTTGTTTCCATCCCACTTGTATAGAAAGAGCGAATTAGAATCAAACGCAGTTTTTTTTTTTTTTTGTGTGTGTGTGTGTGTTTTCTTATCAAAGGTTTAGTCCATTGGTACCTGCAGTTGAAAGTGGTAATTGAAGCATTTATTATCGATGGTTAATGAGACACCATAAAGGATTTACCTCGTTCGAGGAACTTGGTGCCTTTATTCTTAAGTGCCTGGAAAGCACTTGTTTCCTTGAACATAATTTGCTCTTAAAAATGCGAAAAATGGAAGATTGGTAAATATTTAGAACACGTGAATGAAAAAATGCGTGTGAAGTTAAGTATTAAGTTTAAAGTTGACCAAAAGAAGGTACAGTAAATTTCTAATCTATTTTTGACTACATAATGGACTAAAGTGAAATCTTATATTTTTCAATGATTCAAATTGTAAGAGTACATTCATTAGCAGAAAGAAATTAAAGTTATTAGTTGTGATAGAACTTTTCTAAAATACGCATTGTATAATTGCTTCTGTTTTTCTTGTGACAGTTTTATTTTACTACGTTTTACATGAATTCCTTTTTTTCCCTCGATATGGTGTAGGACATACAAGAGATATTTTTATCATAATGAAGCTACTGGCCACACTCAGTGGGAGTACCCTGGTGCAGAGTCTGTATCACGTGCAACAGCCGAAGTCGCCACAACAAATCCTTCGTTTCCTGAGCCACCCAAGACACCACCACCGCCCATGATTTCATCTGGGAATGATGATGAGAATATACAGGTTCCGCCCCCACCACCTAGAATCTCAGAAGACAAGTGGCGAGAGAAAAGAACAGATAATTCTTCAAATCGAAAGAAAAAGAAGAGGAAGGCTGAAGATTCAAAAGAGAAGGGGGAAGTTACGTCAACGAGCTCTGATTTGTCAAAACCTGTTGAAACTAGTAAGTTTATGAGATATTTACAACTAAATCTTTCGTTCAGTGTTAACTGGGTACTAACTGATTGTAGTTCGTATGATGATGCAGATACGAGAAAAAGTATTTGTGTTTTGTTTTTAAAAATTGAATACAGTGCTTACTTAATGTGAGATATAATGCAATCTAAGAAAGAAAAAAAAAACTCAAATATAGGTGATAATATATTCTGTCTATTTTTAGGTTAGTGTTCTTAATCATCAAATCTCATGGAGAGAAAACTGACATTTTCTTACCTGCTGGTTTACAGCTAATTCTCTCGTTTAGTAAACACTTACAAATAACTAAAATCGTGATATATTTCGCAAGTCGGTGCGCTCGCATTCTCAAACGATGGGAAAAATTAAAAGGATAGGTTATGTGGTGAAGAGTAAGGTGTGAATTCTGTACTGCTCGTTTAAAGTACTTGACAGAGTATAGGAACCATGTTGCCAGACTATGACGTCACTTCCGTGCTCGCATTTGTATGAAGATGAAATATAAATAAACAATCAACAACAAAAAAAAAAAAAAACATCCAACCCTCCTGAGTGATGTGACTGTATGTGACGAATAAATAAAATGTTATCTTTGGCAATCAAGTGTTTTATTAAGTATTGGTATCCAGCTCTTGTCCATTGGTCCTGTATCTAGGTTTAATTTTGGTTTACATTTAAGAATATATGCACTTTCGTATATGTTTCTTTAATAGTCGAATTTGTTTTATGTACAGTGGAGACATCAGTAATGTTACGTTGTGTGTTTTTTAGCTGCTGGAATAAGCCTGAAGTGGGGTGTGGGTGTTCGGCATCTCGGATGTGTTCGTTTACCCTAACCGAAACTCTGCGTTTAGTTTGGCCTGCATATTGTTCATGACATTCACATGTAACGGCATATACCCCTGTACCTTCGTTCTTAGGTACAAAATAACTTTTAAATGACGTAAAATGTTTCTCCATGGTAATGGGTGGGACCGATATTGGCTTAAGGTTGTTTTCCTTGTACGTTTTCTTTAATGTGTTGGTTAGTGTTGGGTAAGAAGGTAAACTAACCCATTTGTGGTTATCTCTTTCTTTGTCGCTAACCTGTTGTTTCATTTGTGTAAAGCGTAATTTTGCCTGTTTGTTCCATTCGAGGAGTTCTGCTTTATGATATCCGTTTCTTTGGCCTATATTGATCACTTGCTGGATTTCATTTTCAAGGTCATATTGCTTGGTGCACAGATTGTATGCTCGCAAGAAGAAATTGAACCAAACGTTGTGTTTTATTTGTTTAGAATGGAACGACTTAGCATGTATATATTGGTTCCCTGCGGTAGGTTTGCGGTATACTTTAGTTTGGAACCTGTTGTTGTCTGTGTATACTAATACCTAAAAAAATAATACTGCCATTCTCTTCTAATTCTTTGGTGAATTTTAGGTTAGGGTGTATTCGATTTAACAGTTGGAAAAGGTAGTCAAATTGTTTTTTGTCAGTATACATAAGCAAAGAATCATCAAGAAACCTGTAGTACCTAACCTGTCTTGCTTTGGAATGCTTTAATATATGAGTTTCAAAGTGGTTTATGACTGTCTGTCAGTATCGGGGATAATGGATTGCCCATACTTAATCCATTCTTCTGTATGTAGTATGTATCCTCAAACTGGAAGACATTATTAGATAGACAGAATTCCAATAATTTAATAATTTCCTGAACTTCGATTCAAGTGTTGTATTGCTTCCTTAACAAAGTTTCCGTGCACTGAAGGGCTAAATCAATCGGAATTGATGTGTACATGTCAGCTACATCTATGGAGGCCATTTTAATTGAATCTGCATTAATGTGTGATACCACCTGTTGTTTTACTTCTAATGTGTTGGTGACAGTATATAGAAATTTCTTTTTGTATGTACTCAATTTTTTCGCAAGCCATTTAGCTAACCTGAAGGTGGGATGGTTTCTACCTGAGACTATGATGCGATATTGTACCTCTTTTTTGTGAATCTTTGGCTGACCACATACAATCGGAATGGACGGTGCCGCAACTTTTAAATCATTTTGTAAGGGCGGGTCTAGTAATTGAGAATTCTTAATAAGGAGTTTTGCTTTTGCTTCTATTTGTGAAATGGGATTTCTGTCCAGTGTAGAATAATTGGTACCGGTTATTTTATTTAAAAAATAAAACTAACATTATAAAACAACATAACATTACTGATGTCCCCATTGTACATAGAACAAATTCGGCTATTGAAAGAAACATATACGAAAGTGCATATATTCTTAAGTGTAAACCAAAATTAAACCTAGATACAGGACCAATGGACAAGAGCTGGATACCAATACTTAATAAAACACTTGATTGCCACAGATAACATTTTATTTATTTGTCACATACAGTCACATCACTCAGGAGGGTTAGATGTTGTTTTTGTTGTTGATTGTTTATTTATATTTCATCTTCATACAAATGCGAGCACGGAAGTGACGTCACAGTCTGGCAACATGGTTCCTATACTCTGTCAAGTATTTTAAACGAGCAGTACAGCATTCACACCTTACTCTTCACCACATAACCTATCCTTTTAATTTTTCCCATCGTTTGAGAATGCGAGCGCACCGACTTGCGAAATATATCACGATTTTAGTTATTTGTAAGTGTTTACTAAACGAGAGAATTAGCTGTAAATTAGCAGGTAAGATAGTGTTCTTAAGTTTAGATTACTCTACCACATACAGAGAAGCAAATGTTAGTGCTTTAAACGTTTTCATGAGAAGAATGTTTCATTAGCTCTTTAAGTTTTGTAGTGTAAGAAATTGTAGCATTTGATTTTGACTAATTGTTTAGCATTGACTAATGAGTATGACATTCGAAGTTACCATATCCATGTTGAAAGATTTTGAAGGTCGGTGTTGGACGAATCTTCAGTGAAGACAATGTTTGTTTGAAAAACTTCATTGTCATTAGAATAATCCTTTATGTCTCTTAGTCATTTGATTTCAACGTAGTTGATCGTGGGGGAAGCAGTTCCTTCGCCTGTGACGCTTTTTGTGTACGTAAATTATGTGGTAAAGACCATCCACACTTCTGGAAGCTTTTAGAATTCAATTTCCAAGTTCTGATTCTTGCATGATATCTTGAGATCCCTGCAAAGTATATTATTCTCCATCTAGTATAATTAGTTGGACCGTATACGAAGAAATATGGCAACAACCTCTTGTGCATACATACATATTCCATCCCTTTGAGTTCTTAGACAAAGTAGAATAATTCAAACCATATATTTCCGCGAAATGGAAGTTAGGTTTATAATTTGTTACGCTCCAAAGAATTTAAACAGTAGGTTATGGGAACTTGTTGATGATTTATCTATGAGACTATCACAATCATGGACCATGCCTCGTTTATACAATTTTTCGAGTACTGGCTAGACTTCTTCATGTTCTTTGATATAAGTTTTTGTGGGGAGCAACAGACACAGAACTCGGATTGATTCTGTGAGCTCTAATTCCTTCATTATATCTTCCCAATATAATTTGTGTACCTGTATTTTTCCCAGACTTGGAACAGTCTGGAATCCTGCGTATGGTGCCTAATTGCTTTCAGGAAGTTTACACAAATTTTATGGAGGCCTCCTAGGCGAGGTATTAACGTACCTCTATATTCTCCCATTTTTCACTTTAATTCCATAAGCTGAGCTTTATATTATACTAAATTTTAAGCACTACTATATTTTCTGCTCAAATGGTGTTCCAACCTGTGTTTAATTATTGTATTGAGTTTGTCAGTTTGATCGGCTGGTGTTTGAGAAATGTAAATAACAAGCAGCTAACTTAATGATTGTTGTGGCTGAGGTTTATATTAAAAGAAATCCAGTTAGCCTTTGAACTCTGTATTTATTTTTTATTTTATTTATATATTTTCATGATGAATTTTTCCTGTAATGAACATGCGAATTTTTAAGCTTTCCTGTAATTTTCTAATGTTACACATACACCTACTGCGAACTTGTGCCGGTATATCTGATAGAAATAGGACCTTCTCGCTGCAGAAATATTCCCATCTAGATTTGGTGTTCTTGTTTGTTTGTTTTTTTTTTTTCTAGGTTCGCTGTTTTTTGTATTATAACAACAACTAGCTTTGTTATACTATAAGGAGACCTATCTCCTTGCTGAGTGTTCCTTCCTTTGTTTAATGGTTAGCGTATCAGAAAGCTGATCCGGAGGACGTGGGATAGAATCCTGGCGTTGTTATATTTACATTTTTTAAAAAAGAAAAATAACTTTTCTTATGTACCAGGTGTATAAGCTTAAATCCTCTGTTTTGTAGTCAGCAAAACTCATGGTGTGTTCATAGAAAGCACAAAGCAAGTTATTCAAAGTACTTTCCCTCGCTAGCTACACATTTTGCCCACCTCTCGGGCAATTTGTGGATACCACGCCAAAAAAAGTCCTACTCTTTCGAGGCAAACCACTCATCAAGCCATTTTCGGACGTCTGCATACGAATCGAAGTGCTGCTCAGCGAGGGCGTGGCCCATCGACGCAAACAGATGGTAGTCTTAGGGGCCAGGTCTGGTGAATAAGGGGGATGGGGTAGCACCTCCCACTTAAGTGTCTCCAAGTAGTTTTGGACCACTTTTGACGTGTGCGATGGGGCGTTGTCGTGGAGGAGTATCAGCTTGTTATGTCTGTTGATACTCCGGCCTTTTTTCACACAGAGCACGGTGCACGTTGATCAGTTGTTGGTGGTAGCGGTGGTCATTGTGACAGTTTGACTCGGTTGCAACAGCTCAAAGTAGATGATACCCTGTTGATCCCACCAAACACACAGCATCGTCTTCCGTCCGAAGCGATTTAGTCTCAAGGAAGATGTTGATGGTTGGCCGGGATCAACCCACGATTTCTGACGTTTCGGATTCGCGAAATATATCCACTTTTCATCGCCCGTCACAATCCGATGCAGGAACGACTTTCTTCTTTGTCTGGCGAGCAACATTTCGCATGTGTGTTGGCGTCTCTCCAGCTGCCAATCGGTCAATTCATGCGGCACCCATTTTCCGATCTTCTGAACCTTTCCCATGGCACGTAGACGCATGGAAATGGCTGCTTGAGTAACTCCCAATTGCTCGGCAAGCATTTGTTGCGATCGTCCTCGTCCAACAGCGCCTGCAATTGATGGTCCTCAAACTTCCTGGGCCGATTTTCACGCTTCTTGTCACTCAGGTCAAAATTGCCGTCTTTGAACCGACGAAACCAGTCTCGGCACGTTGTTTCCGATAAAGTACTGTCACCATAGGCCTCCACAAGCATTCGTGCGCGTCGGCAGCCGATTTCTTCAAATGGAAGCAGAAAAGCAAAGCTTCCCGCATATGCTCTTTTTCTGGCACAGAACTAGCCATATTACCAACGGAACACTGTGCGTTGTTGTATACACTTGCTGATTATGTGCATTAATTCGTGTTGCCAGAGGTCCAACTCATCCACACAATAGGTCTGGCGTGCCCATGGTAGCTTCATACGCTCACGAACGCCATCTATGGGCAAACAGCGGATTTAAGCTTATACACCTGGTATATACGCAGTAGGAAACTTAATAAAATTAGTGACCAAGAGCTAGGTTAGATTAGTCAGGTTCGGTGTTTTTTGTTATTACACACGCGATTCGCATGGGCTCTTCTTAGACGTCACCCAGTTCGGAATAATACTCCCGCGAGAGCAACGTATAGGAATGAGATACACACACAGATATTCTAGGTGTACATTAAGATGGTACATAGATTGTATGGTATTTCACTACCGAACATTAGGCACTTAATATATCTTTTCAGGGCCTCAAATTATAGAACCGTAGGTTACATTAACTTGTAGCGAATATTTTATAATCCCGTGGTATACCTACCAGTTAGTATGTTTACATTAAACTGGCTTGCATCGGAAGCCATTTCAAAATCTGGCTAATTTCTTATAATTCCAGATATTCAAAATAAATCTTCTGGTGATATGTATGCAAATAATTTTGAAATGTAGAAAAGTAATTATGAGAATATTTAGAATAACTCTTCCTGTTTTAAATAAGAACGAAGAGTATTTAAATACATTGTTTTAAAATACCACTGATAAATATCAATATTGGTCGAAATATTAAAAACGCTTTGCGTTTGAAACATGGCAGCTGCAAATTTCTATCAAATAGCACTCACATTTAGAACCTTTCAAAATTATTGTACGTCTTTCGAATATAATGTCAGAAATCCCCATTGAACAGGGTTATGAGCATTGCATTCGCTTTGAGAAAAATCTATACTAATCAGCAGTGGCGGAGGCGGGGATATCTAACATCAGAGACAACATTTTACTCAATTTGTTTTATCCACGCGCGTGGTCTCTTATATATTTCAACTCCTGCACTTCCTTACACCGTGCCAGTTTTATCTCAACCAGATAGATTACTTCCACTTCCACCTTGATTTCCGAACACATGGCAAACTCTCAGTGTTGCAAGTTTTCTGAATTGTGCGTTGAACAAATTACTGTGTCAGTGTGATGAATTTAATGAATTTTTGGCTATGAACATGTGTAGTCCGATGCTTATTGGAATGACGCATAAATTTATCACTTCCGGTTAGTCTAAACACTTACCTGAATCCAAACACATCATAACTTCATCCCTCAAGCTGATATTGACAGGACCGTCAAAGAAATGTGCTCTATCATAACTAAAAATCCCGCCTTCAACGCAAATAGGGCAGTGAATTTAATATAGTTTTCATTTCTGGTACTTTATTGAACAAAAACAAACATCACTAAAACAAAGCTCTGGTTAAATAACACATCCATCCACATTTAAATTATTCAGAATTCTTGGTATTTACACAGTCGTAAATAACTGTAATAAAATAAAGTTTATCTTTTAGTTACTTTATTGAGCATGAATTAAAAAGAAAACACACACACATCACATACTGAACAACATGGCAACAACAATTAATATTACAATAGGATTTTCACATTCTTTGCATCTACCAAGTCTGTTTTAAAAAATTACTTACCACATTTATGTACTAAAGTGGTGTTTTCTTTTTCTCTCTTCTTCCTTTCTTTCTTCGTATTTCTTGTACTTACATGCAAAATTTCTGAAAACTTACATACGATTGTCCGAAACGTTGAACGTGTTAGCAGTGTATTTTTATAAGGCAGAAGAATTTGAGATTCCACACGTAAATAATATTTAATCAAGTGGATAAAATTGTCTGCTTTCCATGTAATTATTCAACTTGTGTGTATTGACGGTTCACAGTAATGTTTTGCTGCTTCCTACTCTTTTCTATTTGATTTCTCCGTCACGACTTGTATTTTTAAATTTAAAATATGTCTAGTGTTCATTTATGAAACGTTAGGCCATACAATGCTTATAATATAAAAGTGATTAATCGTCTAGGGAGCTGTACATAAACACATAAGTAAAATATTTATAGTCGAGAGGTAGGTGCTTGTGATGGAAACTAGCTTGATCTTGCCCAGGATAGAATCCAAAGGCGTGTTACTGCGGCGATGAACTTGTGAGTTCCGTAAGCATAACGTTAGTTAGCTCCCTGTACATAATAGAAGTATTTAATATGGTTATTCGAAGTTGATAAGGACTTTCTGATTATGAAAATATGTCTCTTATTTAATATATATATATATATACAGATGCTTATCAGAATAATGGAAACCTGAACGAAAGTGCAACTTACCAGATAAATATGGTGTCGGGCCACCTTTCGCCTTCAGAACAGCCTTGATGCGACGTGGGATGGAGGCATAGAGGTCGTGAATGGTAGCAAGTGGAATATTACACCATTCCTCGTGCAGGGCAGTGGCCAGTTCTGTGAGAGAGGATGGAGGTGGAAATCGTCGCCGGAGTCGTGTTTCCAAGATGGACCACAGATGTTCAATTATGTTGAGATCTGGGGATTGGGCGGGCCAGGGGAGGTGTTGAACTTCATCCCGATGTTCCTCAAACCACGCTGCAACAACTCCAGCTGTGTGAATGGGTGCATTATCATCCTGGAATATGGCGTCATTGTCCGGGAACAACATCCGGACCATAGGATGCAAGTGGTCTCCTAAAATTGCGACATAATCGTTGGCAGTGATGCGTCCGCGAAGTGTGACCACAGGACCCAATGAAAACCATGATATTGCGGCCCACAGCATCACCGTGCCGCCGCCATGTTTCACAGTTGGGCTGAGACACTGCAGATCATACGCTTCTTTGGGCGTTCTCCACACATAAACACGGCCCGTGGTTTGGAATAGGGTGAATGGTGACTCATCCGACCATACCACACGTTTCCAGTCGTCAACGGTCCAAGTTGCATGGTCGCGGCACCATTTGCGGCGTGCTAAAGCGTTCTGGTCCCTGATGAGAGGTTTGGCCCGTGCAACACGACCCCGTAAGTTCATGTCATGTAATTCGCGGCGGACTGTGATTGTCAAAACAGGTTGGGGGAGGTGCTGATTGAGTTCCTCCGTCACTTGCGCCGCAGTGGCACGACGGTTCCGCGTGACAATGCGCTTTAATACCCGGCGTGCCCTGTCACTGATGCTTTTCTTCCGCCCACTGTTCCGCTTTCCCGATGTGGTTTTCCCGTGTGTTGTGTAGGCCGTCATCACCTTCGACACTGTCCCTGGCGACACACCTAACACACTAGCCACTGCCGTCACTCTCACTCCACATAACCGCGCACCAACAATTTGCCCTCTTTGAAACTCTGAGAGGTCTCCCATTTTACACTACCTCCGTCTGCTGCAGCCACTGCACACTCCTGTTCCACGACGCCTGACGTAGTATGGAGACCGACCTAACACACCACCACCAGCAGTCCGGCGCTGCGGTCGCCACGACACCACTGCCAACCCATACATCTGACGTGTTGCCAACTACAGGTGTTTCCATTATTCTGATAAGCATCTGTATATATTTAACAGAAATGAGAGAGATCTCGATACTCATATGAGGTGAGAAAAATAAATATTAGCAGATTTCCGTTCCGTTTTGTAGTTATTGTTGTTGTTGTCTGTATTTTCCTCAATCAACTTCCGCCTGTTTCAAACGTAAGATCAATGAATCGAAGGCGAAAATTAGGCACTATATCGAGGGTTAACTATTGATACCTCGTATCTGCAATTTTTGTCACTTAAAGTTATTGTTGTCTTTTTATTGAAAGGGAAAAATTTGGCGGACTTTCCAGTTGAAACTTCGTGAAAAATAAACGTCCAATTTAACTCTAGGTTTATTTGTTACGTAGTTTCAACGGGAAAGTCCGCCATTTTTTCTCCTTTCCATAAAAAGACAACAGCAGCTTCAGGTGACAAAATATGTAGATACGAGGTATGAATAGTTAATCCTCGATATGCTGTCATTTAATGAGCAAGCAAATAAGCTTACATAGAACAAAGATGCTGGAACAAATAGCAGTTCTGCAAGTTTTCATCATACTTAAACTGTCTTTTGTTTTATTTATTTCATTCTATCTTTAAAAATGGCGGTCATTGATTTTCGAAAATTAAGGTGAAATAGTCCTAAAAAAGAGAAAATAAACATGTAGATAAGATAAGATCTCTAAATTGGAATCTTGGCAGATTAAAAAGTAAAGTTTAAAAAAAAAATAGTTGTTGTGTGCGTATCTTCCTTATTTGGCGAGATACGAAGTGTCCGGTTTTCTTGTATATTCTTATAAAAATGTTCATAATGTAGTGTAATTCAGCCCATGTTGGTAAGATTAACTTTTTTGTGTGCCTACTTCGTATGTGCTCGTTTCTAATGATTCTGTGTTTATATTGTTTGGATTAAATAGATGAAACAGCGAGTTGGGAATATTAGAATTAAGCTCGAACCTTGGAGATCGTTTGTTCGTACGTTAAAGATTTTTGCGACAGAATTAGTTTGTTCCATTTTTATTAAATACGAATTTATAACGTACGAAGATATGTTTTCATTTAGTTAGCTTATTTACGTTGTGCATGTTAATTTTTGCATAAACTATTTAAGCTCTATTGTAGGAATTTGAAAGTTCGTAAAACCAACTTTTAAGATGTTCTGTTTTCTCTTTCAGTTGGATCGAGATCTAGTGCAACATTGGCAACCGGGTCGTGCATAAATCCCGTAATGTCTCCTCCACCTCTTCCTCCAGATGACCCTCCCCCTCCTCCAATCTCCAGTCCACCGCCACCTCCAGAAAATACACCACCTCATCCTCCTCTTCCCCCTGACAGTGGGCAACCTCTTCCACCAGGTATAGAACGCGAAGAACAGGTGCTAGTAGTAAATCCATTGACATTTGCGTCTCCTCTCTTGAAGCCGAATCCAGCGATGACCTCACCTCTTTTAACGTCTCAGTTTCCTCTTCCGACGTTGCCACCCCCACCTCCTCCAAAATCTCCTCCACCCCCTCCAGATTCAACAGATGTTGATGGAGAACCTTTTCCTGTGACAAACAATAGCGGTCAGCTTCCTGTGGCCTATCCTGTTTCTCAGCCGGTGCCCGCTGTAGCCGTTCCACAAGGATCAGTTGTATCGTCTAGCAGCAGTAGTACCAGTGGAGGGGAATTGAATAGTTCTCTTGTTTATGCAGCCTCTTCTCTTCCAAGCCATGTCATTGCACGACCACCTGCCAAGAAAGATGCTTTGCGTGCAGAGCTAGCCTCATTTTATTCAGATTTAGCGTTCTTGGAAGCTTCAGGCTCAATACCACAAGCACCTGCTGAACAGAACTGCATTACTGAGCCCGTTCCGGGACCTTCAACCTTACCAGAATCTGAACCTTTGCAGGCAAACCGGCAGGAGGCAGAAATGTCGAAAAAGAAAAAGAAGGTAAAATGGAACTGTATGATCATTAGCTTATTCCTTGTATCATGTTACGAACTTGTGCGAGAATTATAAACTTAGAACTATAGGCTAAGAAAGATAGTCCAAGGTATTGGACTAATTAAATGAAAGCTGAATTTCTCAGTATTGCTATTTCAAACCAAACCTTAAAACATACTAAAAGTCCCCACGCCGACTTCACTTTCAAAATGGCGTCTAAAGATAGCGGCGTGAGAATTTGTTACGCTCTGCCATTTGCTCCTATAACTTGAACAAATACACATGGATTTTTCATTTTCTAAATGCCAAATTATGCAAAGTAGAATGGGTTATTAGCTGTTAATAATTAAATTAAGGTAGATTTTCAAAATACATTTTTCATCGAAGAAAAATACTCCTTTCAATTCCTTTTTTATTATTATTATTTTAAAATCTACACTTTAAGTTTGAATAAAGGTTTCACGTCGTTTTGAAGAAAGAAATTTATTGACATTTTTTTTCAGTGGTGACTGAAGGTGTTCCGTGAGTTTGACAGCAACGATAGGTCTCGTTTATAGAGGAACAAAGCCGACTGTGTGCAATTTGTGGAAATACTTTGTTAAGTTCTGGAGATAGGCCAATTGTAGAAGTCACCTGCGGATTTAAGAATTTGTATGATGCTTATTCTCACAAAGATGAACTTCATTCTAATTTCTGCAATAAGAGCAGCATGACCGTACATGTTGCATGCCAAAAAACTACACACGGAAAATTACTATTAACACTTATAATGCAGAACAAGCAAGTAGTGATTCATTTGAAGATTCGTTAGTTAACTTTACGATGTGCAATCGAACGTGTTTTTACTATCCAAATAGACTTTCTGTTTTGTGTAGAAGAAGCATTTGAGAAGGTAGAGACAAAAAAGCGAAAATACAGGAAAACAGTTCAGGAAGTGAGAACACTCGAGTTTCAAAATACGGGCGAAAAACTTGAAAGACAATGAAGGACACCGAGTAATCGGAAGAATCGAAAATGTCATTGATCTTGAAGCAGCATAGCCCAGATACCATTGTAATTGTTACAATAGCTTCTTTATTGGCGAGAAAAGCAGCAAAGTTGGGAGACCTGTGGATGAAATTAGACTCCAAGCTTTCGATACACTCGTTGAACATATTGATGATAACGATGGGTGTCAGTATTATCATGGTCACCTGTGGAAGTTAATGAAGTCATTTCTTTGAGGTGATGTTGGTTACTCTGAAAAGCAGTTGAAGAAAAAGCTTATTCGTCACTATGGAGAGAGATTGGTCATAACAGAAAGTCGGGCTTCACCTGGTAAAGAAATAACATTCACGTTCAAAATTTATGCCAATAAGTTGTTGCATGAAGGATGGTACACTAATAAAAAATTATGGATTGGAAGAGCGTCTTCGAATCGTGGAAAAAGCAACATAAATTATTAGAGAAGACACCCGAATTTAATCGTACAATATTCGATGAGCAAAGAATAAATGGTGATGAACTGGATTCTGAATTCCTGAAACTTTTGATTCGTGAAATAATAAAGAAAAGGAACCATGATGACAGTGCAGCGGCTCAGCGTATTATTTCAGTTGTTAACCTAGATAATTTGTTTCTCCCTTGAAATTAGCAATATGCGTGCACTGCCTGCGTCACTATGCATCCAGACAACTGATAGATATTTTAGCTAGTCTCGCAATAAGTGTACCATACCAAGAGATAAGGGGATACGAATATTCAAGAATAAGTGTAAAGGTACCAACAAAAAGTAAAATTTCATTTATTTAGTTCGCGTTTGACAATACAGATTTTAATACAAGTACACTTGATGGTCACAATACTTTTCATAGTATGCGATTTATAAAATTTTGCACACCACCAGAAGTAGTTAAAAGAATTCTCAGAGCCATTGAAGTTTTCAGTCTGATCATGTTAGTCGTTGCAAAGGAACTATAAACGTCTGCAAAGGGCCAACTAATATGGAAATCAAGAATTTGATGATGAAGGATGTATCATTGACATACCACAAGCCTGATGTTGAAAAATTTTAGTTTCTTGACAATGATTATATACTCATATATTAATTATGTCTCCAAACCTTCTGTGGAGTTGTCTTCCATTTTGATAGCAAAATCTTCTGGTTATAAGAGCCAAGCGAAAACATTTCCTTTCATAAATCTGCATGCTTCAAATGTGAATACTACACAATGTATACACAGTTTTGTTATTTGCTGTTAACGAGTGTAAAAGACATGGAAAAGAATCGTGCATTGTAACCATCAGCATTTATTCCACAAAGCAACAGATATCGTAGTTTCATCCGGTTCTAATGGTGATATAGCACCGGTAGTAGTGAGATTAAGTGGTTTTCACTTATTGATATCCTTTATAGGAACGGCTGGCCACATCATGTCGGGAAGTGGTACTCAGGAACTGTGGACACAGGTGTACGCTGAAGCATTGACAGTTCACATGTTAAGTGGACATGCTTTCTCTTGGGCTCTTAGGGCTCATATTTTGACATATTTAGCACTAAAAATTTATGGCAGAAAACGGAAATGCGTGTTCCGACTGAATAGAAAGGTGCTGTGGAAGAGAAACTGAAACAGTTGTTCAAAGAAGAAGTGGAAATTGATTAATTAAGAACCATTCAAGGTGTCCAAATATTTTATCTAAACATGAAGAAAAATTGAAAGAAGCACAGAACCTATATCGCACTGCTAAGTTGCGGATACAGTATATCGATCAAGTGAAATTAATATTGATGTTCATAAGGACAGAAAATTGGCTTCACTTGATCGCTGTCCAAAATATGCTTTCTTATTTTCATGCCACTGCTCATTTCAATTATTCAAATCAGCCCATATTTATCTTCAACAAATGCAGTCTCTGGAACACATGATGGACTTTTTATAATATTTACGACAAATGGGTCATAGATTCGATAAATTATTAAGTGGTATCTGGACTGACACGGTCATTGAGCAGAGTTTGATGTGTTTCATTAAGATATGTGGAAGCTTATCACGAAGAAGAGGAATCTTAGAAAGTACGCTACCACGGTAGATTTTGGCAGCTCCTTGTATAAACATGAAAGAGATTTTTGAAAAATTCTGTGGATTGCATTTAGGTTTAATTGAACATGTTGAGCTACGAGATTGAAGACAAATTCGTGATGATAAAGACCTCAAGACCTTTTTGAATTAGCTAGATGATTACTCTCCATTTGAGACACAATATGCTTGTGATCTACATAGTATGGTTACCGGTTAATAAGTGAAGGATGTAAAAATTGTGACCAGACAGAAGAAATAGGTAAATTGTACATCAAGAATAAAATTGAAAAAGAAATCTACTCTAAAACTAAAACGGAAAAACTCGGTGATACCGATTTCTGCTACCAAAAATACAGTAAACCCGAAATGAAGCAGTTCCAATAAACCTTTTGCAATTGTTCAGTAGAATTGCTTGCATAATCAGATTTTATGAAGAGTTTGTTCGATAAATGCGATACGAACTTCCTGCAACTCCGGCACCGTTAGATGTGTTTTCACTCAGGAAAACATCAAAATATACGCTTGCAAATATCATTGAACACACAGTTCATTGTGCAGAACGTCCACCGAACCTGTCTTATGTAATGTATGGCGGATATCTCATTCACGCTGTACCTTGGCTAAAAGTAAATGACGTGACACATGAAAAGGCTTTGGTAATACGGTTGTAATGTTTGATGGCTATAATACGGAAAATACGAAGGACATAAAGCAAGAAAGGAGGGCAAGATCTAGAGTGACAGCTTAAGTTACCATTGAATTGCAAATGGTCCCCGTAGTGAAACATGGTGATTTTTCTGTAGCAATTCACGTCTTACTGAAAAGCTTCGCCATTTTTATTGCCTCAGAATATTAGTCTTGCAAACAGAAGGAGATGCTGATAAAATGATCCTGTCAACAGCTATTAATATGTGTGCTACACAACAGTCAGTTGCTATTGTTGGTACAGACATTGATTTGTTGGCAGATAGACAATTAATTTTGAAAGTTTTTCCTATATTTAATTAACAGCTAATAACTCATCCTACTCTGCATAATTTGACATTTAGTAAATAAAAATCTGTGTGTATTTGTTCAAATTATAGGAGCAAATATCAGAGCGTAACAAATTACGGCGCGCGCCATTTTAAACGTGAAGCCGGCATTGGATTGATGGGGAACTTTTAAGGATGTTTCAAGGTTTGTTTTGAAACACCGATACTGAGAAATTCAGCTTTCATTTAATTAGTCCGATACGACCCCTATATTTTGCTTATCTTTCCTGGACTACTAAGATTATTAGAGCTATATATTTAAGAACTTAGAATATAATTGTTTTGTAAGCAGCAGTTCATTCAGTCTAGTAAAAGAACAATGTCCCCCAGAACAACAGAAGATAGTTTCACAATGACAGTACGTGATGTAAATTATGGTGTTTTTTATGTTCTGTTCTGTAGCCTTTCTTCTGGAACAACTTTTCCAACACCGAGTCTGTATGCTTTTCTTTATGTTATAGGCGTTCAGATTTAACTGGCGTTATTTATAGCAGATGGCTGTGCCGTTCTTCTTCCTTATTGGTTGCTTTAGTCTGTCATTCTCCTTTCTGATTGGGTGCTCAATCTGACAATGGATTAAGGCTTTCATTGCGGTCCGCACGTTTTCATATTCTCTTGGTCAGGGCATTGATAACTGTAGCCTATATGGAACTTAAGTTGAAACTTGATTTCCTGTTGGAATTTGCTAGTTTTTCTTTTTAATTTTCAATAACTACTTTAATTATTTTCTTGTACCTTTAATTTTTATGTAATATGATTGTATGTTTATGTTGTGTGTTTCAATGCAATGTTCAGGGACTGCCGACTTCTGCGGTTGCTGAAGTTTAATTTTTTAAGTACGCTCCTTGCACCATGTCTCAATATCACGGCCTCTTTATCCCATATACATTCTCTGACATTTGCATTTAATTACGAGGGTGGTTCAATAAATAATCTTAAATATTTTTTGGTACTTTTTTTGGCTGTTGTTGAAAACAACATATTATTGTTCTATATAGCCCCGCTGCCATTCAATGTAGGTGCTATGTTTCTTGACAAGTGCCTGTATTCCAGCAAAGAAGAAGTCTTTGGGCCTAGTCCGTAGCCACTCATGTACCACTTCTTTGATGTATTCTTCGGAACCAAACCTTTGACTACCTAGATCTTCCTTGAGATGACCAGAAATGTGGTAATCTGATGGTGCGAGGTCAGGCGAGTATGGTGGATGTCGAAAACACTCAAATTTAATCTCTCAGATGGTTTCGACTGTCCTACGCGACGTACGTGGGTGGGCGTTGTCATGCTGAAGCAGTACACCATTTGTGAGCAGCCCGCTGTTTTGTTCGTATGGAAGACTTCATATGTTTTACCCAGAGATCAGAGTACGTCTCACTGTTCTTCCCCAGCGATGTGTCTGTTTTGACAAATAAGCTTATCAGTATTTTTCATTGCCTCGTCCGGTACTGTATTGTGCGGGCAAGTAGGTGTGAAGCTCAATAAACTTCTGTTGCCTCCCGCGAACTTGTCAATTCATACACATGCTGTAATGATATACAGACACTGTCATTTTCCTATGAATGTCGGTGGTTTTCACACCTTCACACTGGGCAGGAAACGTATAACTAACCGCTGTTCTTCTTTGGTGCAAACCTCTAGTAGTGCCACCATCTTGAAACATCGGTCAGGTGACTATGTATGAGAGCATGGGCCTACAAAAACACGTAATTACTAAAAGACCTTACATACATTCTACAGCAATACTTAATACTAAATTTATATATATATATAAAACTTTTTAAGGTTATTTATTGAACGCTCCAATGCACATGACATAAACCTGGAAGATAGTCATATTAGACAAGAGGGGGAAAGTACCGGAAAGAATAATTAAGGAAGCGCTTTAGTAATTGGGAAGAATATTATTCCCAACAATTTCAACAGGGAATCCTATTTGTTTCATGTATGATACAGTTAACAGATACAGAAAGAAAACTCATGGTTCCTAGACAATCTCGCCTTCGCAGCTAAACATCTATGCTGCTTGAAAGGAGGACCAGCAAAGAGGAGTTACATTCACATTCATCTCATCTTCATCCACAGATGATCATCATTTCATCTCCTCTTGTGCTGTGAGTTGCGCCTCCGTGCAATGACCAAGGATGTGACAGGATGTACTTGTATTGACGATGGCCCCTGGGCCCAGGGGAAAGGGGGCGGAACCATTGGATAGCGCCTAGTTCTTAACAGCAGATTCTTGGATGGTCTAGCTCGTTGAGACTGGGAAGTGCGCCATTGGGGAGCTCTTCGGACCTTTGGTCTCGCCAACACTCGGGGGAGTGGGTGTCCCAAATATCCATCAGTCGGGAGTACAAGTGATTTCGACGCCAAGTCATTGGACTTCACCTCGATTTCCAGCTTGCTCACAAGAGTGATGAGGGTAGTACCCGGCAGCCTCGTTGGCTCCTCAGAACGAAGACGGAGAAGTGTGGGCATTTACGGCTAAAATTCATTATGGCTCCACCACATCCTAACAAGTCGCCTTCGCGCACAGACAAAGAAAAGAAGACGACCAAGAGACAGAATGAAGAGAAAGTCACTGAAGCAACTAGAAAGAAGGCGCATATCGTTACCGAAATAACCAGTGACACCGCAGCGAAAATCGAAGTAGAGGAACAGACAAGTATCGTACCGACTATCACACGATATATTGTTATTAAAGTAAAGCATGAAGCAGAGAATCCAGGTGGTTTGAAGGGGTTATCCCCTTTCATCATACAAAAACAACTGAATCATGTCGCCGGCGAACTTGCACATGTTAAAAAGCTTCGCAACGGCACCTTGCTCGTGGAGACATCCACTAACAAACAGTCAACTAATCTCTTAAAATTGCAGACCCTAGGACAATTCGAGGTTCAAATTGAACCGCATCGTCAACTAAATTATAGTCAGGGCGTAATATCTTGTTGGGACTTTCAAGATGTCCCTGAAGAAGAGATTAAGGATGAACTTGCCAGCCAAGGTGTAGTCAATGTTCGACGAATTAAAACAAGAAAGAGTGGAGAACTTAAACCCACGAGTTCGTTAATTTTGACGTTTGCCATGCCACAGCTCCCCAAGGACGTGAAGGCAGCATTCTATTGCTTACCTGTCCGTCCTTATATACCGAGTCCGCTCTGCTGTTTTAAATACCAGCACTATGGACACACCAGCACGTCGTGTAAGGCGACCTCTGCTGTATGTGCAATATGCGGTACCAGTAGCCATGGTGCGGATCCTTGCACATCACTGAAACCTCAGTGTGTTAACTGCAAGGGTGATCACACGGCCTGGTCGCGTGACTGTCCAGTATTTAAAGAAGAAAAACTCATTAGAGAGCTGATGGTGATAGAGAAAATAATCTGCTGGCGATGCAAAACGTCGCGTAAAAGAGTCTCAGCGCACCCTTCCCTCTGGTGCGTTTTCACATGTTGTAGCCAGACTCGCAGTTAAAACTGTCTCGGTTGTATCAACACAAACAGAGTCTAATGTGCATGACGACCTTCCGAAGCCGCGCAAAGAATCGGAGACTCCTCGCAATATGCCGACGCAGAGTCAGGGACAACACACGCCTGTGCAGACCTCTAGAGCTCCACGGGTTAAGACTACTTTTAGTCCCTATAAAGTCCCGAAATTAGTTCGAACTTCGCCTCTCGCTACAAGCATTAAGACTCTGACGAATTTTGTCTGCTCAGTTAGCTCAGGAAGAGTCTGCGCATACTATCGATGAACCAAGTTCATCTTTGGCTTCAGACATGATTCAGGACCACCTGATGGATATGGATTTTAATCTGGTGGGAAGGAAAGGGAAACCTAGGTGTAAACTTAAACTTAAACGGTAATCTTTTACTTGTTTTTGGAGAGTTTTATGATTTCCGTTTATTTTATATGATTATGCTCCTTACCTGTTAAGTTTCATAGTGTAGTTTTGTTTTATCCTGTGAAGACCCATTTACAGGCTTCCATTAAGTTTTATAGTGTAGTTTTGTTTTATATTTTGTAAAGGCCCATTTACAGGCTTCCTTGTTATACTGGCCATTTACACCAGTGGGCTGATTGTGAAGACCTTTTACATCTTCATCTTTTATATTCTTTTATTATTTTAATTAACAGCTAAATTTTGACATGACCAAGATAAGGGGCTTCCCCCGTATCGGGACGGGCTTAAGCCATAGTGCTGTTACCGCCCATAAAATTAATTTTATCTTTTACCTGGACAATCTCACTATTAGGAGTGACCACTCTCCAGTTTGTAACAGTGAGCTCAGTGTGCAGTTAAAAATAATTTTTTCAACGGATAAATAAAAGGGTTCCCACTCACCTGGAATAGTCAGGGAATCCAGCTTAGCACTAAAAAGTCCGGGAAAAGTCAGGGAATTTGATAGCTTATTGTTTGAAGTTCATTTAGCTACAGAAGGCATTTAATGTTAGATCGTTTTTGAAATTACTTGGAGGCTAATGTGCCAACCATTAAGCAATTTAAGAAAAGAATACAGTGAAATATTTTGATGTATCTTTATTTTCATGCAACTATGATCTTTATTTTCCCATGGAATTATGATATATATACAAAATGGGGTACCTGGAAAACTCAGGGAATTTGATCTTGGCAAATGAATGGGAACCCTGAATAAGTGAAATAATGGTTTTAACTTAGATAAACAATTTACCACAGACCCGTTCCATCTTAATTCAGGCAGGGCATGTACAGCTGTGGACAAAAGTTTTGTCGCATATCTACGAGTATAGCTGACTTTTTTTTATTTCAAAACTCAATATATTGAAACATCGTATAAATTTGTTGACTTACAGACATATGCACAACCACATGACGCACTGTTAAGGAATATTTTGTCCTGATATGTAGATGAACGCGGGCGATATTTGCAAAATTATAACTTTTTTTTGTCGACAAAAGGGTACCAAGTTGTATAGTTCCCTCTTTTTTTCTCGGAGAGTGATCTTTTTGTAACCCAATGATAACTATTAATCCAAATTTTAATTTTCGTTAGTAGATGTTACACACGGGAGAGACATTTTCTCGAATTTGGAAAATATTCTGTATAGACATGCGAAAATATTTTCGTCCACAGTTGTACCGGTCAGGTAGTAGATTTTGATATATGAACTTTTTTTTTTCTTTAATCTCTTCCGTGACTAAGTACGTACTTGTTGTTTACAACTATGAGTAAGCACTTCTACGTACTTTATCGCGAAAATTCCTTAAAGAGGTTGGAACTGTTACTTTCCCTGTAACAACAGAAAGTTTGTTGTTTTTGAAGTCTTCGTCATATTTAGGCGTCACTTTCTGAGTAAACTTTATATATACCTAGGTATGTGTGTGTGTATATATATATAACTAGTGCAAAGGAAAGCCGGGAAGGCAATTTAAGGTAAATTTAAGACAAATGAAGGAGAAAAAAGGATAATACTTAC
>JAGDQP010003637.1:72346-90658 GCA_022664845.1 Lepisma saccharinum
GTAAGTATTATCCTTTTTTCTCCTTCATTTGTCTTAAATTTACCTTATATATATATATATATATATATAACTAGTACCAAGGAAAGCCGGGAAGGCAATTTACCTTATATATATAGATAGATAGATATAAACGATATTTTTCAGTATAGTTGAGACTTGTGTGTTCTAAAAGCTGACTTTTATGATCGACCAGGCATTGATTTATATTATGCTCCTTGAAAAAATATGACTGTAACTGGCACCAAATTTCGCACACAGGTTCTTCACATCAAAACAAGACGAAAGTTTATCTTTCACTTTATTGAGTTAAATACCTTGTTTCCGAAGTGTTGCCAGTTAAAATTTCCGATTATTAGCTTATGGCTGGCAAAACTCCACCTACGTATCAGCACCAAACTTGAAGGAAGATAGCGCCAAGTCGTCAATAATTCATTTCAGAAGTATATATAGTTTGTAGGACATCTACTTACATGCCAATTACGATCATTAATCATGTATTGATTATTAAACGATCTAATAGTGTTGATGGATTTATGTTATATAGTTAATTCGCGTTTGTCTATTACTGTTTTTAACGAAAATCTCGTTTGTATACGAAGGAACAAAGTGCAGATTGTGGAATTATGTATGTATAGATGCATAAGGAAATAAACACCTCACAAGGACGAGAAATACTTCTAGGAATATTGAACAAAGAAAGTGCCTTAGATCGTCAATTTAAAATTTTGATATTTAATTTTAGATCTTTCTTGCTTTCTACATTTTGTATGTTTGCATAAAAAAGTAAAATGAAATGTATAAAATGTTAAGTATCTGACAAATTGCCGAGGGGGGGGGGGGGGGATTTCTGTTGTCGAGAAGCCCAACTTTGAAAGTATCGTAGGCATATGCACATGGGCGGGGTGACACTCGACTTAACGCTATACTACCGTGGGTGTTCACTCAACGAGCAAGCGACCAAGTTCGCTAACAACAACAAAGATGTGGTTAAGCCTTTGGGCAAGTGATCTTTATTATGAATAAAAGAATCTTTCGATAAAACCCAACATACGTTATACAAGTAGCTGTAACAGACTCAATTGCAACATGTAATAAACAACATATTATATAACACTTTCCATAACGCTAACTCCTTCCCAAAACTCATTTCAATCGGTAATAAATTATTTTGCATTTTTCTGTAATTGAATTATTATTTCTCCCTTTCTACATTAATAATAATACATAAAACTTCTACATCCATCATCAGCGCTTAGACTTTTCAACAATTCCGCAAATTCAGACAAGCATTACCAAAACACAAACTCACAGGTTTGTCCACACGGAAAGTTGAACAAAAATGTGACGTCATGCCTAATTACATATGCGATAAAATATCGCGTTTTGATCTCCAAGTATGTGAACATGATTTAGCTTTATTTAATTTCGTGTTTTAACAACAATATCCTTTACTGTTTTAAAATTCAATATTTCTTAATAAATTAGGAATTAAAATCAACAATGTCAATAACCTATAACTGCTTAAAACAAAAAATAAAATAAAGTGTTCAAATAACAATTCGTGCATTGCACTATACATATCAGACTCCTACAAGGATATATGATTAACGATGGTATACAACTTTCAAAGTGCCGACTTCTTTAGACGTGTAGAGTAAGACCTTGGGCCTGGGGGGATTTGTAAGAAGGTATATCGTTAAGGCCGAACAAATGTGGCTAAGAAGTGGAAGGAACTTTCTTTAGAGAAGTGTTCTTGTACTGCTGTTGATAGTCTAGTACACTGCTCAGAGGAACTATGTCCTAATGTTTACAATCTATTATTACAAATTCTCTTAACATTATCCATTACAATCTGCACACCTGAACGTTTTTTTTTCTAAAGTTTGAGCCACATCACTTCAAATGTTATCCTTGCTTTTCAATGAAAGAGGAGAAATTAAAATTGTCTGACACATTTATCAATGAATAATGATGTTAATGTAAATGTTGAGGATGTTCTGAATCAAATTACTAGAAACAAGCGACGTCTGCAAATTGCACAGTAAGGAATGCCACTATTAGTAAAGCTTTCCTTTTAGGTCAAAATTATTTTTTCCTTCGACAACTAAGTTGCATTTTGGAGCTGTCCCATAAGAGTGCAGGATCATGTTTACTTGACCCTTCGTCGACATTTAACGAACAGTCACACGTGAAAAATAATAATTAGTAGACGTGTAGAATAAATAATAATAATCACAAAATAACATTACAAATTCCTTCACTTTATGGAAAAGAAAATGTTTACACTCTATTCTTTACAAAGCTTGTGTTTAGTATAGATACCTCCTTAAACATTTAGTTCGCTTCATTCTTGGTTACTTAAACTATATCCCCCCTCCCCCAAGTCATTCCAGTGTTGTAGAAGCGGATCTAGTCACTACGCCTTTGATTTTACTCGCTTCACTAGGTCAGCCCTAGAACAAAGAGCTGAAGAGACTACCTGTGCCCCTCCCATTCGTAAATTTTGGCTACGGGTCTGTTCATTGCTGATTAGTGTCAAATTTAAATGACTGTAATTATTCTATCAGTATAATTCTGTAAATATTCTTCTGAACAATATCCAGGGAGAATTTCACAAGCTTGCTCGCTTGTTTACTGTCAGTTGTAATTAAATAAAATTGCAATTCCGTACGCTAACTTTCAGGCCACTAGAGGTGCAGCTGTTGACCTTACACTGTAAATGTGAAATTTATAAGTATCATAAATTTTGAAATAATGATTTTCTGTAACAGTTTTACAACAAAAATTTGTAGCCCCATTTTAATTACAGTAATCGCTCTTCATTCAAAAGTACGTACTACATTACTGGTCAGTGTAAAACGAAATGCGATAATATCCCGTTTTAGCATAAATATTAAGAACATACATAAAATATATTTGCATTTTTTAATTTTCAAAGTAAAGTATACAAGCAACTATGTACATTCAGATTCATAGAAAATGGCTAATGAGAGGCTTTTAGCCCGTTAAGTTACACCATAACACCAAGCCTAAATAAACGTTCCATATGTTGTAAATGCCCCGTATATCAGCTAAGTCTTGCCAGGTTGAGTATTTTTCGGCTTTAATTTTTTTCATCGGTCATTTCCTGTGAATCTGAGTGTACATAAAATTAAAGTTTACCCATATTTTCATTTTTTTTAACTACTATATTTTCGGACAGGATTAATTAACGGGCTTGTTATCATATCAGATATGGAAGCACTGTAATCCATGAAGTTATGTACCATCAAGTTGCAGTATTTACTCAGTAGGTCCCAAATAATGTAGAATATCATACAATCATACTACAAGAATATTAACAGCTTTCTTATAAACTTTTGCCTATTTATCGAAAATGGTTGAAAATGAAATTGTCACGCAGAAGATAGCAATGACGAAATCTAACGTGGAAATGGGTATAGCAAACTGGATTAAAAATTAAAACAGTGCAGTGTGTATATTGATTTTCTGGTATCTTGTTCAATTAGTTGACAATGTGCCAAAATCTACTCCAGAATGAATTAAGCCTATTTTTATGTTTTTCTTTCAGACTAAATTGGCACCTGGACTTGCTCTAAAGAAGAAGGGTGTATCGTCACTTGTAGCCAAATGGCAACAAGTCCAGCAAGAAGTTCGTCGCGACTTGAAAAGTTTAGATGACGATGATAGTGTCTCCTCGACACACAAATAAATAGACTGAAATTTAACCTCTGTATATCATGTAATTGATTTATGTTTTAAGACTTAACAGTTCCCAAAAGGGAATGTTGTTAAGAATTTTTGATTACAACATGGTGAAACTATTGTACATATGTACGGACCAAATGTTTTGTAAGTAGTGAATAAATATTGCATTCTTGTATAAACGAGTATTTTTTAAGGCTGGCCTACATTTCTTACTGTAAAGACTGTCATCCAGATCATCTTGACTGAATAGCTACTTCTTTTTTATATATCTGGTGTAGTAAAAAGTAATCCATTATTTTTGCATGACATTGAAAGCTTGACTTACCATAGTTAGAATGATCCAATTTAGGTCACATATGCGCCGTTTTGTTCGATAACGTGTTGCTATTTGGAAGGTAATATCATGATGCCTCTCTCATAGAAGCCCTTGTCCCTATTGGCAAAAAATTGAGACAGTCGATGTTCTTAAGCCTCTCTTGACGGGAATTTTGCACCAGCAAACGTGTTCGCCATGGACAGGAACAGATGGTAATCACTCGGTGCCAGGTCCGGACTATAAGGTGGATGCATAAGAACCTCCCAACCAAGCTCCCGGAGCTTCTGGCGAGTCACTATTGATGTGTGTGACCTGGCGTTGTCCTGGTGGAACACAATGCCTCTCCTATTGGCCAAAGCTGGGCGATTGCTGCCTTCAGACGGTCCAATTGTTGACAGTATAGTTCCGAGTTAAGGGTTTGGCCGTAGGGGAGCAGCTCATAGTAGATAATTCCCTGCCAATCCCACCAAACACACAGCAAAACCTTCCTGGCCGTCAATCCTGGCTTGGGCACCGTTTGCGCAGGCGCACCGCGCTTCGACCACAACCGTTTTCGCGTGACGTTGTCGTAAGTGATCCACTTTTCATCACCAGTCACCAACCGCTTCAGAAATGGGTCGCTTTTGTTGCGATTCAGCAGCGATTCGCAGATGGAAATTCGGTCCATGAGGTTTTTTTGCGTTAACTCGTGTGGCACCCATACATCAAGCTTCTTTTTGTATCCAGCCTTATGCAAATGGTTCCACATGGTTTTTTGTGCAATGTTTAGCTCTTGGGCAATCGAAACAGTGCTTACGTGACGGTCGGACGCGACAATGTCCATGATTTTATCGACATTTTCGACACGTGGCCTTCCAGTGCGTGGTACATCTTTGACGTCAAAATTACCGGCACGGAATCGACGAAACCAAAATTGCGCGTGATTGGCTGTTATAGTATCAGGACCATAAACACTATTCACATTTGCAGCCGCCTGGCTTGCGTTTTCGCCTAGATCGAAGAAAAACTGTAAAATATAGCGTATTTTCTCTTTGCTAGTGTCCATTTTGACGCGCGCTCACACAACACAGTGAACTCATCACAACTATCTGAACAGTGTTTGTAGTACGCAATCTCATCGTTTGAACGCCATCTCGTTGAACCCGATCGGACTTATACAACGCGAGCTACAGATCACTGAAGCCATCTATTGGCAAAATAATGGATTACTTTTTACTACACCAGATATTTTTCTTTTATTACGTCATTCATAGCGTTAATCAGATGTTTCGTTGGATTCAGCCTTAATTTTAAAAGCCATGAGTTATTAATCCATATGCATGAAATACAAATGCTAAATGTGACATCTTTGTTGTCAGGAAGGCAATTACCAGGTCTTATATGATTTATTATTGTGTGATCAGTAAATTATGAAACTTTGCCACTCTATTTAAAATACCCTTGTCCTGGTTGGGTTTCCTTCTTTCTTTCTTTCTTTTTTTTTTAATATATTGAAAGTTTCATGTACGTATCGTTATACGTACGGATCAATGTACAATACATTAATTTAAAAAACAATTTCATGGTTGAATTTATGGCCTTTAGACACCTCCGCTAGGGCGGGAAAGGGTACGGGAGATGTTGGAAGGTAGTCGGTCAGGACCTGTTAGTAGGTCGGTCCGACTGAGGATAAAAATGGAAAAACCTTGGTCAGGATGCTTTATGGTTGGTATCAGCAATATGTTTAGATAGTCCGGAAACTGGATAGAAGGTTTGTGAATCTCATATATCTGTGAATCTTTGTCATCTCTGTGTATGTGTCTTGACATTCATTTTTTTATTTCGTACACGCTGGGTGAATCGTGAATCGTATAATTTTTAAATATGGTTAAATGTTTCCAGTTTTTTGATAAAGGCAGGGGTGACAGAAGTCGTAATGAAATTTCATCTTGCCGTGGTCCCTCTAAAATTAACAAACATTTAACGCTGTTTAAAAGTTATTGCACGAGCGTAATTAAGATTATGATTTAAAACCTCCAACCCAGTTTCCAGACTGTCCAAACATGGTGTCGATACCAACCTTGAAATTAGAAATTCAAGTGATTTTCATACAACAAAAACAAAGACAGAAACCTTTAATATACTTACCAGGATACCGGAATGAGGATGAGGATCAGTGAGGGTGTTTTAAATAAAGAATGGTGAAGTTTCATTACAATTTTATTGGTAACAAAATAGTAAATAAAAGATAATGATAAATAATTGTCTGATACCAAGGATCTGGTTACATCGAACGCTTTTTCCACACGATGAACCTCCTTTAAAAAGGTAAGTTGGTTCTAATACTTCCACATATTTTACCATTTTATTCGATCATATAATTTTCCGTTCGTAGACTTAATGCTCTTGATGATGGTGCAAGACTAACGGAATTTTGAGTATGTAAATAGCAGCGGAGGTGGGGGATGTGAGGATGTGCTTGGTTCTAACACACCCTTATACTTTGTTTTAATGGATGATGTCATTGAAGACAGTAGTGGTTAGAATTGTTATATTTTATGCGTATTTATCTTTTAGAATTAAATGAAAGTTGCAAGTTTACTGTTGAGTGCACCTTCCCTCTAGCCTCAATTTGATAAGAGATTTTTCCAAAATGTGTAAGAAGAACGATCCAAGAGAAGTACAAAATTCATTTCTATTTCAGTCCGTGTACGAGGAACAAAATAACGGTTTAAAATTCCCGTCAGAACTTTTGTATTGTTTTTCTACAAAACATCCAGAGTATAAGGGGGCATCCAAAAAGTTCGTGTCCCAACCCTCTTGCCATTGATTCCCAAACTTGAAATTTGCTGTACATTTAGGCTGATGTTATACAAGTAGTGTGGATAAAGACAGTCTTTTTTTATAGGGTCACTTATAAGTCCAGATGTCATCACTCAGCGAAATGGAGAAAAGAGAGCTACAGGTAGTGACGAAGTATCTCCGATTGAAAGGACTTACGTCGCAGCAGATTCATGAGGACATGGTACGGACATTAGGTGATTTTGCTTCTGCTTACTCCACCATTAAGAAGTGAGCTCCTGAATTCTTCTGTAGAAGGCAGTCGTGTGATGACACTTGCAACCCTGGCGCGGCATTGTTTCTGCTCCTCTGATAACATTCTCGGCACCGAACAACAACTCACTTTACTCAGACTCAGATGTTCAGTTAAAATGAATGAATGCTGCCACACGATATGCTAACAATGTCTGCTAGTGCTGTAATTGTGTAATGCCGATCTTCTTCAATCAGATATTTCACCCACTGGTTTTCTTCAGTGACTGATGGATGTTGAGGGGCTTCCTTCCACAGGGGAATTCACGATGTTCTTTCTTAATGTTAAAGTATGGAGGATCAGAATCACCTAATATCTGTACCATGTCCTCATGAATCTGCTGCGACGTAAGTCATTTCAGTCAGAGATACTTCGTCACTACCTGTAGCTCTCTTTTCTCCATTTCGCTGAGTGATGACATCTGGCCTTATAAATGACCCTATAAAAAAAGAAACAGAAGAGTTAGAGAATTGATCTTTATCCACACTACTTACAAAACATCAGCCTAAATGTACAACAAATTTCAAGTTTGGGAATCTTTAGCAAGAGGGTCGAGACACAAACTTTTTGGATGCCCCTCGTATAAAAGAAACTATGGGTATGTTGTTTTTTGTTTTTTTTTCTTCACGCATTGTGAATTAGAACGGGTAGCTTAAATTTCAACTTCTAACTATCCAATCCACTTTTGATCAAACCGTTAGGTGGCGAAATAGACCCGTTTACGTGATAAACCATCGAATTATAAAGAAGAAAGCTAAAATAACAGAAGCAACGGGGATAAGAATGGAAAAATTATGATAGTTATAACAGTAAGATATAGAAATAATAATAATGAATGGATGAAATCTACAATTGCGATCCAACACATAATTTTGTAGATCAGAATATCAAAGTTGAGATAGGCTGGGCACATTCACAGTTAAGACGTTTGGATTCACCTCGTTGAAGTTTGGGTAATGGAACTTTTATATTCAATTGGCGTGTTTACGATCATCTCACTGTTAGAAAACACTATAACCTCCCAAATAACATACCTTCAATTCTTGGGGATGGTACAAATACTATAGATCAAGATTTAGTGGTTTTGAAAAAGAGATGTCTTGACTTGCATACTCTCTGAGCTGAACAAAATTTTCCAAAGCAGTTTCTGTTCGCGATATTTATTGTTTCATTTAAGGCCCTTATACAGCTTTAAATTTATTTTCAACTGACTCCTTTTCACTTGACAATTTTTATTCATATATGCTTTATCTCAGCAGCTTCGTGATGATTAAGATAATGAATGGGCTTCTTCTTACCCAAACGGGCATAAGCTATAGCGTTCTATCGTCCATACCAGATCATTATCAATAATTATAATAATTACTTCTACTATCATTATTATTACCAGGACTTCCCCCATAGTGTAATGCTAGTATATTTCCTGCTTTTAAAGATTGTAAGTTACAATTGAAGAGTATGATTCCTAAACTCGCTCAGTCCATTTTCAATCATTTCTAAAAATAGCAAAAATAATGTAGCAAAACTAGTGAGTTTCCAGATATTATGTACATACAAATTCAAGATCTAGAACAGTACACAAAACAAATTTTGTAGTCACCGGTAGTTATAAAGTAAAAATGACTGCGTCCATTACGAGTCCACACGCTAATTTTAAGAAAGGTATTAGCGAGTTTTGGAATCATATTCTTCAATTAGAAATTTTAAGATTCTAAAATTCTTCTACCACCACCTATACTACAACAGCTATTACTACTAATGAATGAATGAATATATTTATTAACGTGCTTTTAACAGCAATAGGCATATCCAATGCTAGTCTGTCTTACAAAAGAGTACAAGTGAAATATTGAGTGTGTACGAATTTTAAAAAGTTCCTAAGTCATGACATGGGTACATAAAATCATTATAAATTCAATTTTCTGAGCAGTAACAATCTTCCCAAATATATGGTCTGTATACAAAGGTGCATCTTAGTAAACAGTGTCGGTGTTTATAAAATTTAAGTATATGTAAAATCAAATATATAAGTAAGAATCGATATAGTATTAAAATTTGCTTTGTGATTGATAACTCTATTAGAAACCAGTTAATCTGGATTTAGTTTATTAAAATTGTCAACCATTCTTTTCAATAAACTCTTTGTTTTCCATGTTTAAGAGGTTATGACTTCTAGTAAAGGACATAGGCACCTGAATAGTTGAATTATCTAATACATATTTATACTGAATTTTGTTATTTAAGACAATCAATCAATTTGCTTTGAATAATAATAAAGATTTATTGTAGTGCTGTGAACAGCTTGAGGGCAAGAATACAGCACTTTGACTTAAATTTTAAATTCAAGTACATTGATATAAATTGGACCGGTATTAACTATAGTACTATGGAGGGCAATATTCCAAGTACATAAAATAAGTAGCAAAAACAAAATAATAAATAAAAAGAACTTTTTAAAAACATGCTTTTCCTAAACAGTTCGTACTAAAAAGTAAAAGATAATTTTGTTTATGCTCGACTAAAAGAAAAGCATGGGGCCCGGTCTCTTATACAGTCACTTTATAAATTCTTCAATCGGCGAGCCTCATGCTTTTCTTTATAGTCATGTATAAACTTTTTTATTATTATTATTATTATTGTTATTATTAGTACGAGTTCTTTAAGAAAAGCATGTTTTTATTTATTTTGTTTAGGTCATCAAGTTCTGAGCCCTACTTATCACTTTCGTAAGCTGTTTTGTCCCCCAAATCCTAAAGTGTTTTGCAACCAGTCAAACGCAACCTCGTTGCAGGCTAATATTTATTTTAGGATAAAGAAGTCTATAAATATAAGAAGTCTATGTAGTCCATAAATATAAGTTAAATAGAAACTAAATGCTAGGCCATAGATTAAATAATTGCTAAAATGGTTGTGAAACCAAAATTATGTACAGGACTGTTTACTTCCGTGACTATACATGTTACACCCACATCAATTTTTGTCCTTCATTCTTCTTCAACGCAAACATTTGGAAAACTTGTTCCTCCGTGCATGTACGTTATGTTAGAGTACAGTAGACCATAACCATGAAATAAATCATATTTTTGCATGCATAAAAAATGGTAATAGGAGAAAAATATTACATTATTAGCATAATGTTGTAAAACAATAATAATAAATCAGGTAGAATCTCTACAGCAGAATAACATTTACCCCCAAATTACACAAGATTTAAATGTGTTGAACGAGTTCCACATCAGATCAGCTTAATGCTGCCCCCCCCCCCCAACCCACCTCGTCTTCAACATCATAAAATGGTAGTTAAATTATTTACGGATCGGATCATTACCCAACACTAGTTGCAACACAATTTAGGGTGGGGGAGAATGTTCAGCGTTTAGTTTTCTCGGGGCGACCGTGTTTCGACTTCGACATGGCGTTTTCTGCTGGCACAGCTATGTATAGAAATCTTAATATCTCAAAAACTGGAAGAGCTAGAGAGCTGAATCAAAAACCATGGTGATTTTGGAGTGTCTTTTCTGAAAATTAATTCCTTCATTCTAAAAATTAAGCTGAGAAATGTAAAAAAATGGTTGTGAAACCAAAATTATTTTGTGATCTATATGAATCTAAGGCTGTATTTTATGGTCATTGACCTATCAACAGGATGTCTGCATGTAAAAAAATGTGGCGTTAAATCACATTCCTTTTGCTATGCGAGTTCAAACATGGCCGTTCGCCGAAAAATGCTAGATTTCGAGCTTAAATATCTCAAATGGGTCCTCATGAAAACATCTGAAATTTAATGTCAAGGAAGTATTGCATGTGTTGGTCAGTTCAAGTGGATTTTGTCCGTCATACCATGCAAATGCGAGTGTGGTATTTACACGAAGAGCTGATACAACGCGAGCCTCATTATTTTTTTTAAACCAAAGTCGTTCTGTCCTTGGCAACTCGTAGCTCGATTAAGGTTAAATATCAAATAAATTGCCCATACAGTAGCCACATCGTACAATTTACCCTTAATTTTCAGTGATTTGTCGAGAGAGATGGAAAATAAGCTGTACCAATGTGAGAGTAGAAAAATAAAAGACGAGTAAAAAAACATGATGATCTACGTGATCCAGAGCCGATGTTTGACAAAAAATTCCTGTAGCATTCTAGGCTACACACAGACACAAAACACCACATACTCAAACCAGGTCCTCACAATGATACGTCTATATTGAATCTGACCTGGCTAACGTAGGCGTAAGGAAAACCTGAAAAGGAATGTGATTAGTAGAAATACAGCCTTAATTATTACTACATATTCCTGTGTGTAAACTCCCAAGCAGTTTACTGTGTGAAGTCCCGTAACGGACTGACATCGGAAAGATATAATGTGTAATGTACGTATAGATTGTCCCTATCCCACAGCAGATAGTGCACAGGTTATCCACTTCCACAGCAAAGTGGACTGGGAAATGTTCCTATCCCACAGTAGACAGGAGAGGGTTAAGTTGTTCACTCTCACGGCAGAATGATGTCTTCTTTAAAGCTGCGGCCCCTTTTATATCAGTTTTGTGCTGATGTTGCTGGTGGTGTTGACGTTCCTGGCACATGACACTCCTGCTTCGGTTGTCTTTTGCGTGTTTATTTACGTCGGACACGTGTTTGTAGTACTATGATCACGTGCACAAGGCACTTAACCATCGCACTATTACAATATATAAATATAAGGATGTGTCTGAGATTTAACTTATTAATTCCACAGGTTAATTTGTTAGAGCAACGACGGATTACGCACGGAACTGCTAGAGGCTAGTAAGTTAAAGGAAAGACAGAACCCCTCGTTTAGGAAGACTTGTGTGTTCTTAACAAAATTTAGTGTGTAAGTTTTGCCTTGTTTGTATTAAAACAGTTCATCTTCGATAGAGGACAATCAGCGTCAGAGTAAATTTTCCTCCTCGGAAGAATTTCTTGATAAACTGAAACCTACAAATCCAGTTCCGAAATTATGTAAAGTGTTGATGTACATACAACTCGCCCAATTTCCGAAAATTATTGTGATACTAAGTTATACAAAAACAAAATAAATCCAAATATACTGATATTGATTTTATTTACAAAAAGTAGCTTAGTATTGGGTCATGCATGTTTCTAATACGCCCAGAAGCTTCTAACCTCACGTGTAATATCACACGAATATGACATTCTGTATTTCATAGTGGATGCTAAACCGGAAGAAAGAGTCTTAGGAAGACCGAGACGTCGTTGAGATGGCAATATTAGAGAATCTACGAAAGTTCGTGATGAAAACTAGCTTGAAATTGGCTAGGACAGAGTTCAATAGTGGACTTTGTTATTGGTGTTATGAAGTAGTTCCTTCATAACTCCTTTAATTATCTCTGAATTAATTATTCATCCAATTTGGAATATTTTGTATGTATACATTAAATTTTGTGTTGTAGGTTAAATATAAAAACCCCGGCCGGGTATCTATTTAATTTGGTATATGTAATTGGGAAAAGAAACTGAATTATTGTAATTGTGTACTTGTGTAATATTTCTGGTATCTTGTGTATGACTTTTCTGTATTACTCTTTGTATATTTTCAGACCTCAAGGAGCTGTTTAGAGAATGTATTATAATTTACTTGTAATATTTTATATTTTTTTTTTCTATATATTCAAGGAAAAGTCCAAGAGAAGTGAATCGTTCGCTGCTATTTTTGCTTGCAGTCCTTCTCTTCCCCTCTGAGCTATTTTTTTCTCGCTGTGGCAATCCTTTGAAAACCTCTCCTTCTCTCCTGCGAGAGAAAGCTTGTAAGTTGCGTGGATTTCTTTGTTCAGAGCTCAGAGGTGGGAGGTTTTCGTGTTCCATATATACGTTGTTAACGGCTAGTCGTTTTTCTTATCAAAGGCAATCTCATGCAAGAGGTCGAGCAGTAACCATTCACGAAGGCATCTGCGATGAAGCCCTAGTCAGGGTTAAGAGAGAGAGAGAGAGAGAGAGAGAGAGAAGTTATCAGAGTGCAGATTGGGTACATATATTTAGTGAGGTACTGAGATATATGTTTTGGATGGGGCTCGCAAGATCATTTTCCCGAAAAACAGCGATTGAAATAATTTTTGCGATCTAATTTTCTGCTAATTCAATTTTAATTTTCTTTCACTCTTCGGAAAACAGCAAAGGCAGAAATATCTATATACGAAGTTAATTCTCTGAAATTACTAAGTAATTGTTGTTGCGTTTCTAATTTGAGCTGTCAGATTGTTTTTAAAATTGCTGGGAACCTGAGCGACTGCGTTATTCGAATCCTCTGATCTGGTTATATTCAGGGAGGGACACTGCAAGGACCTTCTGGGTCCCCAAGGTGTTTTGCTTAAGTTTGACTAAGCGGGGAGCGAACCCAATACCATTTGCTATTGTAAGCAAGAGGCCTGCCCGGCTAATTGCTAAGGGTTAGTTAATAGAGATTTCACTCCCTATTTCCTATACGCAACTTTTTATGGAGAAGAAACTGTCATGATTAGAGAACCCCAACATTAAGATTATTCTTTTAAAGATAAATAACGAGTTTTTCTCGTAGGTATATGTTTCTTAATTTAGAATAGAATTCAGAACAGAAGGCAGTAAAAGTTTGAAGCTGTTTTTTTTTTTTTTTTTTTTTTTTTTTTGATCAGATTGTACAATGTACATCTTCACTGTTGTGCGTGCTGACAGAGTAGGGTTTCGGTTATAGTCGAACCGGAGCTATGATGATTTTTTTTTTTTTTTTTTTTTTTTTTTAATTTTTGTTGTCAGTACAGGGAAAGTTAAGAAGTACTAAATTTGTTAAAGTAGTTCAAAAATCGTCAAGTAACTTTAGGGTAGGTACTGAGACGTTCAACTAGAACTTCTGGTCCTAAAGGAGGGAGTCGCTTTTGGATATCTTTTGGGGGAATCTAGCGCGCATATGAGATTTATAAACTTCTCCATTAGAACAGAGAAAAAGGAAATTAGCTACTATTTACAATTTTGAACTACAGAAAATTTAAAATAAACGATTATTTCTCTTGGAATAAGAATTTAATTTCTAGCTGTTTATACAGTAAGAAACTAAAAGCCTCATAGACCTCTAAGGAATTTTATTGGCAGAAGTGAAGTATTTATATCCATGTTTCAATTGCAGCTAGCGTATCGCATTTAATAAGTCTCTGTGCTCTGAGTAACTCTTTATCACTCGAACCGCACGAAGTTTCGTCTGGCACCGTTAGGTATTCTGTTGTGGAGACGTGTGTTACCTACCTTCCAGGGGATTCCTTTTTTTTTTTTTGTTACCAACGAGCTGACTGACTGGCTCCTGTTTTATTTGTATTTAACTCTTAAGAAGAATTCGAAATACTCAAGCATTGTGAAGTTATTTTAATCCTTTGTCTTCGTGTCAGTCCGAAGACGTCTGTGCCCCTAGAAAAGTGACCATTGAGAGATGTCATCTGTTGACTATTTTATTTGTTCGGTAAGATACTCAAGAGTTTCAAAGGATAATACAAACTCATTTCCGTCAGTCACGCTACGCCACAACACTAGTGCGGCGATGATAGGACCGTGGTGGCTCAGTGGTAGAGTTCTTAACTCTCGTTCGATCCCAGATCGTATCATGTAGCCTTTGTGGTGGACAAACACCGTGTGCGTGGGTTTTCTCGAGGTCCTTCCGTTTTCTTCTAATTTCTTTATTCCACCAATTCACCAAAATTGGACAGAGTCAAAGTTGCGTAAAGACCTTAAACAAAGTTCAGATGGTGTGGCGATGAACCTGGAAGTTCCGTAAGCCATAGTGTTACTTAATGAAGAAATCGTTGATTCTTACTTCTGTTTATGGCTTTGAAGAAACGGCACTTCAAATGTTATCACATTGTTTCGGAAGGGTAGAATGCAGAAAGTGACGTAAAATCAAGGCGTGATCTGAGTGCAAGGACACACGCAAATGCCCTTCTACAATGTGTCTTTCCAGTCTCATCACCTTTTGATTGTGCATCCTATTCTGCATTCTGTGCATCTGAAATAAGAAACGCAACAATTTAAATATATTCAACTCCATATAGTACAAGTAGTTAATGTAGAGAATTACTTGAGTAAAGAGTAGAAACAGTAAGACCACGTAACTTCTTATATAATACTACTCACTCTCTCCGTGTCCTTATACACAAGAAAAACAAAATTTTCTAAATAAGTTAGAGATGTTTTCAACACCTTTCCCTTATTTACAGCTTGGGAAGCCGAAGATTTTTTCTGCATTGAGTATAATTTGCCCCTGGCAGTGATTTGAACATTCCAAATTGATTAAGGTGGTTTGGAGAGATTCAGAATTGGTTCTTTCTTTATAGATCTTCAGATTAGGTAAAGTTAGGTTAGTTTACGTTAGAAATAGTAAACTTATTGCTTATGTAATATAAGGGAAGCTTGAACTGCCAGAGACAAGCTACACTCAAGCCGTTTTTATTATTTTCATAGTATGTATGGTACATAAAAAAACGTGCGTTCGTAGCAAAAAATTCCCATACTTTGTGTTGACGCTAGGTTCTGAGGGCCAGGGGCAGTTTGCATTTTTAACAGAAATACACGAGAATTTGCGTACGAGTTAATACTTCAAAGAAGCAAATACAGTTGCTTCAAATAAGTTAATTCAAAATATACCAGTTAAAATATTTACATTTCATAATTGATTCTATGAATTAACAACGATGTTGTATTACAAGCACTTGTATTACCTTCATTTCTTAACAGTGCTCTTTTAGAAGTTTTAGGACAATGTCCTTACTCCCCCCTCATAGGAGTAAATAATTTATATACCACCATCTCATGATATTAATTTTGTACCATTGCCATCATTACACAGATCACTTCGGTCTATGACTGCTTGCGCAATCCGTCGTTGCTCTAGACACAGCCAAAATATAAATAGAAGTAAGAACTTGATATAAAACAAGTGACGTAATACGAATACAATGCAATGACCTACGCACAGGTAGGTGACGTCACAACACCTCAAACACTGTTTCAATTTCGCTTGGCGAATATTCATGGAATGAAATACATTTGTGTCTCTCAAGAGGAACTTGCAAAAGTGTGACAGTTTCTTACAGCATAGATTTGGAAGTGTAAACGAATTCCGACGAGGGAGAAATATAAGGTTATTTTGCTTTGACTAGATCAGAAATTTGATTCGATTTGAATTGATTTATTTGACTGTTTAAGTTAGGGCTATGTAGCCTATTCTTCCACATGACCAGTAACATGATTAAGTATTTATTATTATACGTCGATACACTTACAACTAGGTTACAAACAAATAAACATTAACCAAATCTTATTTCACTAACACATGCACGCACGCACTCACATACATACATGAATACTTAATCTAGGTTTGAAACATATTATATACTGGCGTCATATACAACAACAACAACTAATATTAGTACATTTCTATCAATTATAAATTAACTCATTTATTCACACAATTGTGCACACAATATTGTGTGAGGCAGTCTGATCAAATTTAACAAGAATGATGGAGAGCTGCTGCTACATAAATGTTTGTTTTTTCCCTCTCCTAGAAATGGGTAGATTACAAATATCTGGATTTCATTTCTGCTAGTAATATTTATTTGTTAGAAGTTAGCACGGATACAGCAAGGGCTATTTTACACCGTTCTTGTAACAATGTGATATAACAAGAATAATAATAACAACAACAAATATTATACAGTAGGAATAAGCTCAGTTTTTTGTTTTTTTATCATTCCAGATTCTCATAATTTTTTTTAGAAATTTACTTTTACTGAGGCAAAAATTGGTGGCAAAGGAAGAGTATTATAAAGGTATGACAATCTGTATACGAGAGATCGTTAGACCAAGCACAATCTAGGTTTTGAGAGGTAGAAATGGTGTTGGGAACGGGCATTTTGTGTGGGTACCCTTAGGTTAAAAAGCTGAAAAAGGTTGTTGGTCCTGAGTGTGCCCTGCATTATTTTATAAAGAAATTTTAAGTCATTTAGTTTTCTTCGCGTGTCTATGTTTTTCAAGTCAAGAGAATTCAAAATGTCTGCATTAGAATTATGTTGGAGGTTGGGTATCCTGTGTTGCACAATGCGAATAAAGAATTTTGTACAATTTAGATAAATTAGTTTCACAAGCCATAGACCAGATAAATGAACATTACTCGATAGTAGGGAGTACACAAGTGAGAAAATATGACCGAAGAGTTCTGAAATCTTTAATATCTGTAAACGTGTAGAGAAGTCCAAGAAGTTTGAGTGCTTTAGAAATTACGAATTCAATTTGAGGAGTAAAATTGAGTTTTTCATCAAATTTGGTACCAAGGTCTTTGGAATGGTCCACCCATGGTAATAGATGAGGATAATGTGTATGTACATTTTGTGGTATGGGTTTTGAGTGAGAAACGGCTTACAGCAGTTTTGCACGGATTGACTTTCAGTAACCAATTATTGCACCACATTTCAACAGAATCTATAGCGGTTTGAAGGAAGAGTGTCTTCTGTAGATTTAATAGTCTTAAAAAAATTGCAGTCATCAGCGTACAGAAGTACAGAACAGGAATTATCTATCTTTTCACATAAATCATCAATGTAGAGGGAAAATAAAACTAGCCCGAGCTTCCTTGAGGGACACCTGAATGCACTGGGATCCACTTGGAGGTGCCACCAGGGAAGACGACATGTTGTTTTCTGCCAGACAAATATGATGTAAGAAGCTGAAGGAGGGGCCCGTGTAAATTAAATCTGGAGTCAAGCATGTGTATAAGAAGTTTGTGATTGGCAGTTTCAAATGCTTTCAAGAAGTCTAGGTATATGACGTCAAGTTCTTGTCTATTTGCTAGGGCATCTTGTGGCTTGAGACAGTAGAACAGCTAAGTTGGTTTCACAGGAGGCATTCGGTACAAACCATGCTGGGAGGACATGTTTTTGAATCCTGTCTGTGATGATTTTGTCACAAATTAGGTCAAGGACAGAAAGAAGGGAAATTGGTCTATATGAATTAACGCATGATTTGTCACCTTTTTGTAAACCGGGGTAATGTTTGCTTGTTTCCAGGCGTTGGGGAAATAACCCTCCGAAAAACACCTATTGAAAAGAATGGCGATTCAGGAAGATGACGCAGAAGATTCAGGAGATAGAGGAAAACGGCAAGACATAACATACGAGATCTATACAAAGGGGTAAACTCGTTAAGAAAAGGTTACCAGCCG
>JAGDQP010003638.1:0-29494 GCA_022664845.1 Lepisma saccharinum
CCTGAGAAAAGAGAGAAGAGAATTTTCTTTAAATTCGAACGCGAGTTTGAGGTTGAGTGAGGTCGATTTTGGAGTCCCGTCGCGAGGTCGAGGTCGAAGTCCGGTCGCGCGATCGAGGTTGAACGAAGTCCGGTCCAAATGTACATCTATGGGTTGTATAGCAGCATACAAAAGACCGGGAGCACAATTAATTCCACATTACTTTCTACTTCTTAAAAATTTAGGATCTAAAGTATTAATTGCAGGTGATCTAAACGCCAAACATCCTTCCTGGCACGCACGAATCACCAATCCAGCTGGTACAGAACTTTATGATGCACTACCAATCCTAGGACTTACTCCAACAGCACCAATAGAACCAACACATAATCTGATCAACGGAGGACGCCCAGATATACTGGATATAAGTCTTCATCACGACATTCAAATCACGGAAGGCCCAAATTCAATTAATGCACTCGATTCAGATCACAATCCAGTCTGTTTTAACATACACCATTTCCACTACATACCGACTCCAAGATTACCGCAACTTCCAACTACGGAGTGGGGACAATACAGGCAGCTAATAACAACTATGATTGATCCTAGAGTTTCACTGAATTCTCCTGAAGAAATTGAACAAACTACAAAAAATCTGACAGCCACCATAAATTCAGCTTACGCTCTTAGTACCACTACAACCTACTCACCAAACAAGAATATGCCATCACCAACAGAGATTAGAACTCAACTTCTTATATCAATCAAAAGATGGGCAAGACAACAATGGTAAAAGAGACGCCATCCAGCATTTAAAACCCTACTAAATTATGCATCTAAAATCATTAAAAATAGGCTCAAAAGACTTCAAATTCAACAATGGAACAACCATCTACAACAACTGGAAACAAATTCATCTCAATTTTGGAAACTTTGCAAACATTTTATTAAACCTACAGCCACTTCTGCTGCAAAACCTCTCCATGGACCAACTGGACTAGTTTTTACTAACCAAGAAAAAGCTACAATATTTGGCAACCAACTGGAAACCCAATTCAGCTTAAATCCAGACCCATTTAATTAAGATGTAATAGATACTGTCAACCATTTCCACCGCAACACAATCATTGATGAAGCCTTCCCAGTCACAGATCTAATTACTCCAAGAGAAATCCAGAGAACTCTCAAAACCATCAAAAAAAGAAGTGCTCCAGGACCAGATGGAATTCCAGCAGCTGCCTTAAAAGAAAGTCCTCGAAAATTACTTGTTCTATTCTGCAGACTATTCAACGCTATCCTAATACACCGCTATTATCCTGCAACTTGGAAACAAGCCAAAGTCGTAATGATACCAAAACCGAATCAAAATCATCTATATCCGCAAAATTTTCGGCCTATCAGTCTACTTTCACACTTAAGCAAGCTTTTAGAAAGATTGATCAAATTCAGATTATTACAATACATAGACCAAAATCAATTACTACCAACTCACCAATTTGGTTTCAGACAGGCACATGATACAACCACTCAATTAGTCAGAGTCATAGAAAACATCACTTGCAACTTCAACAACTACGGACATACCATCGGAGTTTTCCTAGACGTTCAAAAAGCATTTGATAAAGTCTGGCATAAATGACTATTATATAGATTATATCACACACCAATTCCAACAGCATACTGTGCCATCATTAAATCATATTTAGAAGACAGAACCTACAAAGTAAACTTCTCAGGAGCAACAACTGGATCACGGAACGTCACAGCAGGAGTACCTCAAGGCTCAGTCTTATCACCAATGCTCTACAATCTATACACGGCTGACATACCGACCGCACCCCATATCATCACCTCCACATTTGCAGATGATACAGCTATTTTCGCTTCAGATAAAAACTTAAAATATGCACTACCATCATTACAAAGACACCTCAATACAGTTGACCACTGGATGACAGACTGGCGAACCAAAATTAATATAAACAAATCAACAACAATTCACTTCACCAAACGTCACGGAAGACTTCCGAATGCCCCAGAATTACAACATCAACCAATACCAATTGAACCAATAGCTAAATATCTAGGAGTATACACTTATCTCGATCGAAGACTCACTTTCAATCACCACCTCACCACCATAGCTACCAAAGCAAATCGAAGATTATTCGCTCTCTACCCAATGTTCAAAAGCCCAGTACTATCCATCAAAACTAAATTGCACATATACAAGATGATGATCCGCTCCCTGCTTGTGTATGCAGCGCCAGTCTGGAAAAAATGCAGCTAAATCCTACATTGCCAAACTACAAATAATTCAGAATAAAGCAGCGAGAATTATAACCGGACATTCAAGAGACACCACAATCATTCAACTTCATGACGACTTAGAGTTACCATATCTTAAAACTATAATTAATATTATAGATGCAAATTTTTGGAGAAAAGTCCAGCATTCAAACCAAGATCACATCTCAATCATTGGAACACTACCTGCACAACGCCATCTCTTCAAAATGCCAAAACCTCCATAACAGACCACATTCTCATCGAAACATTCAACAAATGAAAAATAACAACACTGACGACGGGAAATTCTTACATCTACTCAAAACAGCCAAAATAACTGAGTGATTAAGACACCTACAACAGAGGACAAATTCCACCTCTCTTCCACTCCTCTTCCTTATCCTTCTCCCCCTCCCCCCAAACTAATACATCTAAAATTCCCTTATAATCATAGTAACCAGAGAAGCGACAGCTGCTTCCCTGTCATTACAAATACGACAAACTATTAACTGACATTACAATCACATGCAAGGCAAGAGCTCACGCTCGGTACTTTTTTCATTTAAAAACCCGCCATGACAAAGAAACGAAACGAAAAAAATAGGTATCTAAAATACGCTTTATAGGGATGGTCGGAAACAGTTTTTTTTCCTCAGAACACCAAGAATAGGACTCCGATAAGTTCCTAATACTGACAAAGATATGTACAAAAAGTCTTATATCACCGGAAAGAACGCAAAAACCTTCGTACGTCTGCAAGCAACTCTGGAAAGATATTCTAAAAACAAATGTGATCCTCAAAATTAAAATATTGATTGATTCAAGTGACAGGAACGAGTCAAGTCAGAGTAATCGTGTCAGAATTCGATTATCGGATCACAAAAAGTGACCCGATATTAGTTCTGCCTGTAAAATCACATATGTATTTTAAATATTCCAGGCAATGTAATTTCGCCTTTTTTTTTTGTAAATAAATATTTCAGGATCTAAATACAAATATAATTAGTTTGGAGTAACGAAGTTATATGCTTTCGTAACTATGCAAAAAGTTTGAAGCTTTTGTGTGTGTCGTAAATTAACTTGGCAAAACTGAGACGCTGTTAAACAGTATAGTTTAATAAAATCATTATGGAAATGTGCTTACGTACAAAATAATTTGGGAGGTTTCTGTCTGCAAATCTAAGATATTTGAGTGGCGGTATAGAGAAACAAAAACATGCCAAGAAGCAATTTTGGGAAACAGAAAGATATGCATGAATTTGAGAAACAAACCAAACTCTTTACTTTGATAACTCATGAAATTGTTTAAATATATATTTCAAAACATATTCAAAAACAAAAATAAAAGAACAGTTAGATGAAGTTGACGAAGCAAGAGTGTTTGGCATTTCGATCCACAAATATGTAATCTAACTGCACGGTTAAAACTAGTAGGGTTGCACTAACCATATAACAGGATTTGTCGTAGTTAATGTTTGCACAACAATACTGTGGGTTGCAAATACAAGTATTGTTAATCGTGTATTTTCATTATAACAATACATTATGCTTAGGTATATTGTCATAACCATAATGCTGGCAACAATATTGTATGGTAAAATTCTTGTTTCTAGTTAAATTAACAAGACGTTTAGTTAAGCATTATAGCTAATTGTACAACAATGTATAGTTGAATTACCAATGAGGAATGATGTCTGGCCATACTATATACAATACACAACAACTACATAAATATTGTTAGAAATCGTCCTATAACGACAACGTCGTATTGCTTAAGGTACGAAATTTTATTTCTATTGTGACGATTTGTATTGCTAAATGACTTTTAGACCATTGCCTCTGGAGGCCGACTCTGATGGAGGAACTAAAAAGACTAAACATTAATCCTAAACTATGGCGATTTATAAAAAGCTATTTTATAAACAGGAAAATAGAAGCGGATGCTGCGGATGACATTGTGGCCAAGATACAAACAAGAGGATGTCCGCAGGAATCGGTCCTAGGACCGATTTTCAGGGAAATAGTCTTTTAGTCATGCTTGGAAGAAGTAAACAAAATGATAGAGGCGAAGTGTGTTGTGGGATATGCCGACAGTGGTGCTAAAAGGAAACACCAGGAACGAAATTCAACCAAAAGCAAATAGAATAACAACAGCACTTGCGTTGATGTGCGAAAATATTACATTACAATCATCTGCAGAGAAGACAAAATACATATTAATCAAAGGCAAGTTAAATAGGGGAAGAAGCCGAATAATAAAAGTAAACCATGAAACAATATAAAGAGAAGAAAATTTCAAATACTTAGGAATTATTTTAGATGAGAAATTAAACTTCAAACAACATGGATAAATGCCAAAAACAAAACCATTAAATTACCACATAAACTAATAAACAATACAAGTAACGAGCTGAAAATCCCAATAAAATTAATTAAAACTTACCACGACGTAATAATACTGTCATTAGTTGGGTATTGAGCAAGTGGCTGGTGTCGTAAAATGAATGACATCAGACAAAAACAAACAGTAGAAAGAGCACAACGCCAAATATTGTTAAGAATGTTAAAAGGCTACAAAAGGACGCCAGTGGAGGCATTACAAATGCCCGCTGCCAAGGCTCTCATGCTCCGCCAAAGCAAACAACTTTGAAACAAGTACTGACTTAAAAAAAAAAACAAATAAAATCACACGGATACTATACATCCAAGCTATTAATACACAAGATAAAATTTGGTAAACTTTATTTTTATATGGGCCAGTCTAGTAACTTTGAACTTCGACCCGTCACAATTCGTCTTTACTGTTAAGTGTTATAATCCACACCCATGCCCCAGCTGGGATTCGAACCCGGGACCTTTGAGCCGATAGCCTACCGCCGCAAACCGCTCGGCCATCCGGCCGGCATTAATAAACAAGAGATAACACATGAAATAACCAGTACATGGCAGCAATTTTGGACTAACCTGGGACAAGGAAAGAAGACCTTTGTCCCGAGCGTGGCTGACAGGCTGGACATCGAAATTGAAGGCGACCTACTCCACTTTCTTACGGGACACAGACCGTATAGAAATAAACTAAGATATTTAAATATAGTTGAAGACCTTTGGCACTATTGCGATGTGGTTGTTACTCAGGAACACATAGTTCTACGATGCAAGGGGACTGAAGAACTAGCTAAAGAAGATAGAAAACTCCTGGAGGGCAAGGAAATCACAAATATTCTGAGAACTCCGGAACAGGTGGTTGTCCTCCGGGAGTTAGTAAACAAAATATCACAATATCATAGCGCAAAATTTATCCGGGGGTGGCCGCGGGTGATGATGACGTGAAGTGTAAAATAAATAGAACAAAAAACAGTGCCCAGGCTTCGAGACATTATTTTTATATTTTTGCTATTTTACAGGCCATTATGAAGTCAGCTACTGGTGTTGTGTTGTCTATGTACCGTGTTCTGTGTTATATGTAATTTGTTAAAATGTAAAAAAAAAAACGACGACACAATTCTGCAAACTACTCCCCCCCCCAAAAAAAGGAAAAAAAGAGCAGAATTACATCTGGACGCCTAGTTTAAAGAAAATCCCGCATTACCCTGTGTCACAGACTAGGGAACATAGGAGCTTCTCGGAGTGCCGGAATTCCGGCAATCCGAGAATCTCTAGGGATAGTCTGTTCCAGATTAGGGACAGCGAACAACTGATCGTGATGCACTTCCTTTAAAGTGCACAACCCAATTAGAGCAAAGTATGTTAGGAGACCGGAGTGGAAGGTGGGTCCAAAAAAATAATAATAAAAAAAATAGAAGGCAAGGTGGGGTTTCGGGTTATCTTTATTCATACATTAAATTAGATCATTATTTTCGTTTGCATCCTTGGCTGCTTATCCACTCTTCGTTTCCAAGTTCCTATGTCATCGCCCGAGTTGACATTTTCTTCATAATTTACTATCATCTTTAATTTACCAGAAGCTTTTCGTAGACATGTCAAACGTAAATGAGGTTCCAGACTTAGATATAAAGTTGTAACTATGTTTCACACTAAATACGAAACTTCAATTAACTTTATCGACCCTAGATGGCAAGGGAGATGAATGACATAAACAAAGTAAAAATAAAATCGATGTAAGCTTTTGTATACAACTCAAATGTAAGTTTTAAAGATATCTTATTTTGTGCTAAGATACCTTGGATCCTAATGTGTGTCTTTGTACCATACTGAATATTTTGTGTAATTTCTTTTAAGAGTTATATGTGAAAGATTATATCGATTTATTTTTCCATTTCAATGTGTCATTTCATGTTAAACATAGTAATTTGTAGTAATTCCATATTTAGGTATATGACAATTTAAACTGTATATAATGTGTAATGATGTAAAATGTTATTAAAATCCTTTTTAATTAAACTGTATATAATGTGTAATGATCTGAAAGGTTATTAAAATCCTTTTTAATAACCTTTCACATCATTACACATTATATACAGTTTAAATTTTCATATACCTAAATACGGGATTACTACAAATGATTAATCGGATTTCGAAGTATTGTGTTTTCAAAAGTATTACACATACAATAATGATTAATACATGAAAAGAAGTGTACATTCAGTAAGTTTTCATTTAACAAACCAGGTGGCAGCAGGAGTCCACCAAGTGGTACCAGCGTGTGCCACGAGTGACACCAGCTTACAACACAAGTACACCGCATTGCTGGATTGGGTATGTTAGTGAAAATGTCATGCTCTGTTCGCATTGTCGCCCAGGTCTCCTGATTTAACGCCATGTGACTTCTTGCTTTGGAGGTATGTTAAGGACCGTGCTTAGGTCCCCGTACAGTCAACAGCAGTTGTAGAACTTAGGGAACGCATCAGTGATGTTGTGATGACCATTGGCAGTATAATGCTACAAAAGGTAGGGACATAACTTGATTACCGCTTGTACGTGTGACCAAGGCGGCACACATTGAACATTTGTAGTGATTGAAAAACATGGTGAGTTTACCTTTTTTTTAACGTAACATTCACTATTATATATTGTAAGCGTCCTATTTGGTGTCCGGTATTCCGGAGCAACGTGGTTACTCCTTGGTAGCACTGTAACCCTGTTTATCATTCAGCTGTGACTTATGAACATTTATTAAACACATTCCCAATGGATCTGAGTGTTTGGGAAAACACTCCCCCGCGTCTAAGGTTCGAGACGTCTACTTAGAACAGTATCCTACTGGTACCCTGAGATTTTAGCTGGATTGCAACTGCGGTAGGAATATCCGCGAAAGACACACCACTACAGGAGTGACTAGCGTATCATAGTGGTCAATTTAGTTCTTAGTCAGGCCTCTGCTATCTGAGGGATTATACTGCGCGGGGATTTCCACTCAGAAAATTTACAACCACCTATTGAATTGTCTGCTGCTCTAAATGAGATATTACCATACTAGAGGATGAATCCCCACGAAAAAAAACTAGTTCCTCTGCGAATCGCTTATACTCTGAGAAGGGGTAGGAATTAAATCAAAGTCAACTGCCTAATCTTCACCAATTGATCTAGTAGCAAGTTACATGAGCTGAAAGGCTGCTATAACAAGTTACATGACTTTCCAGATTTAGGCCTACTACAGTAAATATGTAAATAAGACTATTTAAGTTCATGTAAATAAGACTAATACGTAAATAAGAATATATACACGTTCGTTCATATTCTAGATTACAATATTTCTCTACATCTGATCCTTCATAAACATGCGTAATTTATTCACTATTCCTTACAATATTTAGCTTCGGTAACGGGGTATCTAGCGCGTCATCTCTAGAGTTTCCATGTGGCTAAAAACATAATATATTAACAGCAGTCCCGAATGTAACATTTAAAAATATATTACGTAGAATACATGAGTTGCCTGCCCCGGGTACAATATGTAATACGTTTGAAAATAAGTTTTTTTTTTTTGAATCCAATCAAACATTTCTGGTAACCCTGTATAACACTTTATGTAAATTCAATAGCTGTAAAGTTATATTTTTCACTTCACACATAAATTCCAAGCTTCACTTAAAATTTATATATGAATAAAAATTCAGAGTTCAAATTAATTTTATACTTTGATAAACTTATACGAAAATAACAAAACCTTCCTTACTATATTTTATAAACAAAATGTCTAATAAAAAGAAGATATTGTTCTGGAGCGTTTCTTGTCTCTCCACATCGTGAAACCATTTGTCAAACTCCAGATAAAGAAATCTTTGAAAACAATTTGAAAACTGATTCTTTGTCAAGAAAGTAAACTTCTGGACCAACAACAAATATTGACAAAACAGATTGTTTCTTTTTTTACTTTATTCTGTTCCAAAGTTTTAATTGGTGAAAGAGTAAAATGAGGAAACTGTTTGAAAAGAAAAGAAGTTATGGAAGAAGTAAGAAGACACTCGTGTCCTCTGTGAATGAAATCATCGTCAGGGTTTCAGAAAACAGACATACCATACACAATTTGCTCTGAAGGAAGTATATATAAAAGATAATTTCTAAGAAAAAATAGACAGTTGAAACAAACTATTATTAGATTCTCAGCTACACCAGAAGAGAAACACCAATCAGTTATTAAAAGATAAATCAATTAACACGTCCCATTGGTTCACTCTTTCAGACACCTACGTCGCAGAGTGAAAGTTTCCATTGACCTTATTAGAGGAATATAATTATCAGAAATACTGCTCTATTTGACGTGTGGGATTCTCTTCTTGGAACAAGCTTTTGATTTACTCTCCAAGGCTGCTGTGCTAATTGAATTGTAGATTAAATTATTAATTATAGCTGTTTTCAACAAGTACTCAGGGTAGCAACCTGAAATACAGATCATTTGGACAGCGAAAAACGTATACTCTTCAGACTTTGCACGGTACATAGCATTCATATAACTGTATTCGAAGAAACTTATTTTACCAATCGCGCTAACGACTGGCCCCTTTCAAATTATAAAAGGTACCAACTTGAAAGAATAAAAAGCCAAAAAATAAAGAGGTTTCGGGTTTGCAGCGAAAGGCGCTAAGTATACTACCATTATGGACAGCAGGAGCTCTGGACACAGAAACACAAACAACCGGTAGACCATACATATTGCTATCTGGATACCGTTCAGTTGAAACCGAAATATAATATTCTGACTTGGACATCGTAGGATATTCAGTTCCGAAAGTAGTAAGTGCTAGTGACGTAGATGCTATATAGATATAATGGCGATGCAAACTGTCGACCATCCTGTTTGTGGTTACTTCAACTTTACAACGATACCATAAATGGGCTGCATTTTTGTCTTCTCCCCGCTGTATTTAATGTTATAACACCAAGGAAACCCATTCATTATCATAAGAGGTCCTAATATCCTTGAAATTGCACCGGGGAAAAATGTTCCAGTCAGCATATAGTCGTTTGTTTACAGTTTCTTTCATTCATATATTTATATCAAGAGCCAGTCATATTCAGACTGCCACACCAAACATCTACACGAACTACAGCTGCTATTAAAGCGTACTTAACTGATCTGAGATCTATACAAATAATAATCCAATTAGATGAGGAGTGCAAGACAATGCAGACGAAGTCAGAACACTTGTAAAATGGGGTGTGAGCGCTTTGGTATAATTTCTTCACAAAAAGTAGCCCTATGGGTGATAAATCAACCTCCGATTGCCTGGAAAATGAAATATTTCATTTGCATGAATGAGGGGTTCTATGAAAGATTGATTCAGGAGATTCAGAGATGGTCGTTGTATGGCTCGTGGATGGTATTAAGAATGGAGTAGGCTAGTAAGCCATTCTGTAACTAGGTTTTTGCAAAAGTACCATTATACAAGTGCTTGAATCATTGTGGTATTTGATGAAAAAGGTACCCTATACTTATTTTAATTCATTGTTCTTTTTGCCAGTCACTCAGACGTTAATTTTCGAGTAGCTCTCGTATATGTGGATTTCGTTTACTCAACTTAATTGCACCAGCAACTGGAAGACACTGATTTGACTTTCTGTCACTGTAGGAGACAATTTCTATATGCACTTTTCAAATTGTAGTCTCGTTTGTATTTTGTGTAACCCGGTCTATCACTTGTACATTGAAATCATAAAAACATCCTAGATTTGAGTCTAATAAGTAATTTTAGCTTCTTAAAATGTATATTGCAATTTGTTCTCACGACGAATCGACCATTACATTCTGAAATGTACGACAATCTTCTGTGTATCCTTTGGGATTCTAGTTCCTTATACAGGAAGTAATTCTCCCCGTAGTAGCCCTTTTAACGGTCATACGAATAACATTTTTGATGCGTTACAATGTTCTCACTTGCTTTTCACTCAAATTGGAACAGAATGATATATAAGCGAGAACGATACCTTTTATATTGCGTAGACATCAACTGGAAATGTGTCAAGTAATGAACATTCTTTATGAGCAATATTTCAACAGAGGGAATATTGTTTCTCGTTTTTCTCAAATGCGTTACCACCTGTTGCTGCGAATAGGAAATTGATATACATGGCGAAAAAGCGGGGAGAGAAAGAGGAAGAGAGATAGAGAGAGACACACACAGAGAGAGAGAGAGAGGGGAGAGAGAGAGAGAGAGAAAGAGAGAAGCATATAATGATAAATATCGTTAGCTCGGAGGGTACTATAAAAGTTTTATATTGTAGAATTGATGGATGTTCCAACATACGAAATCTAATCAGTGTGAACACATACACATGCAACAAACTGGTTAGGTATGACTGCAGTTTCGGAGAGTCTGTTCATGTACATAAACTGAAGTCTTTTATTATATCAACGGCTAGAACGCTCGATTAAATTAACAATCAGTATATCAGATAAATTCCGCAGTCGTTGTTCCTTCTGTGAATTGACCAGAGTCATTCTTTACTATTGATCTGATTGCATTCACTGATCATTATGTAATGGTTCACAAAACTATTCATTTCGTATCGTCACAGTGAACGATTTATCGGAACGGACTTTGAATCGACACAGAGGAGGCTCACACATTCCAGTCTTGCCACGCTGATATGCTATCTGATATTTTCCAGTTTTTCGTAGTTTCAAGAACCGGAGATGACACGATACTTACAAAGTAGGGATGGCCATTTTCGGAAAAGATGTTTCTCGATTTTCGAAGGTCGAATTCTTCGTTTTTCAAAAAAAAATATGATTTTCGAAAAAATCGTTTTTTTCGAAAGAAAATTCGCATCATCTTTTACGTTTTCCAAAAATTCTTTTTTCGAAACATTGTGGCCATCCCTAGCAGTAAAGTGTTCCCATATGTTTCAATTGCCCATCTTCAGCGGTAAATGAGAACAATGTAGGTTTCATGAAACCGAGTTCACAATATTACATTGAGACAAACAGATTTCGGGGACTACCCGAATTATCTTACGTCGTAACCAATGTACGTACGTATTGAACGTAGTTCGGGACTTTCCCTAAGTTCAATCCTTCTTTCATATTTCTTAAAACAGCACGTGTATAAGAAAAAACTGTAACATTAATTAATACCCAATGCGGATACTGCGACTGACTGTTAAATAAGCAAAAACTACTGACATTCAGCCTCAGCCTACATAGAACTAATTTTATATCTATAACTACAGGGAAACATTAGTTATATCAAAGTACCGTGAGTTACATTAACTGTATTAAAATAAATATTTTATTCGTGGATTTTCTTTTATTTCATGAAAAGTTCTTTTCCTTTTTCGTCTTTCGACTTTTTATATTTCGAAGAATTTCTAGTTTTTTTTGTGTGTATTGTTTTTTAATTTTCGTCTTTCGAAAATGTTTCATTTTTCGAGAAATTTTCTGTTTTTTATTTTTTTTAAAAATCGGTTTTCGATTTTAATTTTTCGAAAAATATCGTTTTTCCTTTTTCGAAAAAAATTCGCATCGTCTTTTTCGTTTTCAAAAAAATACTTTTTTCGAAAAATTTTGGCCATCCCTATTACAAAGGCATTTTATTTATTCTGTTTCTGGAAAGACTGCTAGCCGTGCGATGTGAATCCTAAATTATGTGACAAACTTAGATATCAGTGAACACCCACAAATATAAATTAATTACAAATTAAAACAATGATAACCAAATAAAAAGTCAGAGGGAAACAGAGTCATCATTACCGCAAAAGATAGACAATTTAAATAATGAGCACTTCGTTCTATGTACGCAAATAGGTACTTTGCTTGTGAGATGGGAAAAATTCAGATCGTGTTTTCACTTACAGATATGAGAATTCACGTCCGAGATAAACTATTAGGGATCCAGTTATAAGATAAAAAATCTAACCCCAAGATCTTATTATTTCGATCAAGTTACAATATCCAAAATTGTGGTTCTGGTATCGTCATTCGGGTCCTTGCCACCATAGCATACGGATAATTTAAGGTATTGATTTGACCACCCCTACTCTGAATTATATTGCGTCCAATATGCGAGTTTGGTCCTAGCGTAAACATCTGGCAAAAGACTTGAATTTTGACCACTTATCCTATTGGCATTTCTATCAACTGAAAGAATTTGCACAATGCTTTTACGCATCTCCATATTTGATATGTCGTATCCAGAAGCCAAGGAATACAAAGTGTCACATGGATAGACTAAGGTCCAACGTTTCTTGGTACAACATATGATAATTTTGTCACAAATATTTAGGGTTATATATGAAAGATTATCTCGAAAATTGTTTTCATGATTCAATGTCACTTGTATCCCTTGAATTCTGGACTCCTCATACAAAACGTAATTAAACTACCGATATATTTTAGGTCACGTGAATGTTACTTCCATTATAAGCTTCAACCAGACAACTGTCTGAAATGATCGAACTGTTCCTGGCGAAACGCATGTAATCATGAAGAACGGTAGTTTTTCCAGTGACGCTCACAAACGAGTATGTTAGCGACAATCACATGCATACAGCTAATTTCGGATCTAGCAAATTATAAGCCCGATTTTGATGCCTGAACTTGTATTCGAAAGCTCTTTGCCATAGTAAGATACATTTTTAAAAAATGGGTCGGTAGGACCTCCATGGAACCCCCTAGGGCGGTTCAAAATAAAAATCAAAATTTCACATTTCTAATGATAGCACTTACCCTAAACTTTATAGGCAGTCGAGGTTTGCGGAATCGTAATGTACGGTTCAATACTTTTCAAACGCTGTATCACACGTCAAAATCGGTGAAGGGGTTCAAAAGTTATGACATGTTTTTAGCTGAATCACATAATTTTCCCAAATGATCGAAAAGTTTGTCTGTCTTTTTCTTTTAGCCCCAAATAGTTGGTACCAAGGGGGTTTAGAGATCAATTGCGGGTCCCGTTGGGTTAAAAATTCTTATATTTTAATAGAAGTTACCGTTTTCGAGATACAGAGCCTACCATGGTCTAAAATCAACTTTTGTATGAAGACTATGAACTTTTGTCAAGATACAGCTTTACAAAATAAGTGATAGCAGCATAAAAAGCCTTTCACGGTAAAGTGAAGAGTGACGCAAGAATTCTTCTCACAAAAGAAGTTATATCCATTTTGCGAGTGAGTTTCTTTGTGTCACTATGGCAGAAGAGAAGATACTAAGTCTCTTAATTTTATTGCAAAGAAAATGCTTGTATCATAGGGACACAAAGAAACTCACACGCAAAATGGATAAAACTTCTTTTGTGAGAAGAATTCTTGTGTTACTCTTTCCTTTACCCCGAAGGGGTTTTTATACTGATTTCATGTGATAGGTCATCTATTGTGGACTTCTAGCCGCTAAGAACAAGGATAGACCTGATGAGTTCGGGGCATCGTGTGTACACATGTACTAAAATATATTCAGTTTAATTTCAGTAAATAAAGTTAAACTTTTCCAGTTACGACTTAATAGAAACAGACAGAACAGGCTTTCAATGTTGTCTCACGGACTGTCGTAAGTCATACACAGTTGCCAACTCATTATAAGTCTATTATATTTCAAATTTCACTTCGTATCTACAAATTTAGAGTGAATACTAAGAATGAATAATACTCTGTCCCTACCGCAAACAGTGTTGCAAAATTTCGCAGGTTTAACTGAGGAGCGATTATTAAAATAATTTTGTTTTGTTACTGTAACAGCCTACGAACAGGATATTTTATTGCAAAACCAGGAAAGGTTTTAAAGATACATTTGCACTCCAAATTCACTGACAACGGTGAGACATTAACATGAAGTTCCTAGAAGTTTTCACACTGCTTGTGAGTTTTTATTTCTTTCAAATAATTCTAAAATGTCATCTTGTAAAAGGAAATAGGAAATAGAGTAAATTAACTAGTATTTAATTACGTTTTCCTCTATCTCAATAAGTATTTAAATTGAACGACTTACAGTCTCCGTGACCACCGAAGTCGTTTCAATCTTACTTGAAAGCACACTTTAGTGTTGTTGCAAAGATATTTTATATCTGGCCATAAATCTTAGAACTAACATTTGAAGACGTAACGTTGAAATTTCCTAAAGTAAACTTATTGAAATGCTAATTTTATAGTTTATACCCTTCTAATCTTTTTCTTTTGTAGTTGAAACTTCCTTTTCTACTCTATTCAAGTTCTTGAAATACTTCACCGTTCAGGGCCATCTGCGTATATCGTTTACGTTATGCGTAGTATGATAGCTGTTACCTAGGTAACATAAGTACATACTAAGATAAATTTTAATTTCATTTGAAAGTAATTACCTGTTATGGTAATCCGGGGAGATGGTCAGGGCCAAACATTTACTTGCTGTTAATCTATTTTATGTTGTTAGACTCGGATACTTTGTAATTACCTTTTAGACCATTTATTATCAATGGGTTTGTGCTTGACAAAGTGACAAACTAAACCGTTCAGTCTTTTAGTGATTCGTTCATTCATGCAAATTAATTATCGATTGATCCATAATTCAATTCATTGCAAACAAAAAAAAAAATAATTGAGCGTTGAAAATGTTTCGTATATGTCATGTCACATCTTCGTGTAGTTCGTAAAATTCATTTATTCATTCTTGCAGTTATGTATAAGACGTATCCAAGAACATTTACTTACTTTTAAAAATATCATACATAATTCATGATCAAAATGTAAGATAATCCAGAGTTCATTTATGAATTCGAAATGTAATGTACTTTGTGTATTCATTTACTTAATAAATATTTGAGGCATTCAGAAAGATGGGAAGTTAAGCCACATAGTTAATAAAGTCGTGATTAGTATTTTCTTTCATTCACCTGACCTCTGTCCGCAATTTGATTATCACTATTTGTTGGTTAATAATAAATAGTGATAATCAAATTGTGGATAGAGGTCAGGTGAATGAAAGAAAATACTAATCACGACTTTATTGACTTTGTGGCTTAACTTCCCATCTTTCGGAATGCCTCAGTTCATTCTCGTAATTGTCTAATAGGCCTATTTTATGCACCAAGAAACTTGCTACATATTGTTCAAAGTGTGTTCATTTATTGAACAGATCCCTCATTCATATAAACGAAAGTTGTTCACATATATTATGCATGAAAAGGCTGGGAAATCTTTAATGAGTTAACGTTCTATTAATTAATCCTTTTTAGGAGTCATTTCATGCAGTGTTGTTAGGTGAAAAGAAAGCGGGGAAAAACTGGGCCACATCAAAGGGAAAAGGCAAAAGAGACCCAAAAAAAATCTGGAACTTTTGTTGAAGCTGTTTGCATTTCAGTAGTTTTCCAAGCAAACTTAGCAAGAGGGAAATATTTTACAAAACTCGGGATTATTTTACGTCTTTTGAGGGAAATATTACAACGGGAAATCACCAAATAGCATCTTATTGACAGTTTATGTACATTATTTTCAGCAGTTGCGGACAGGAAACGCGCATACATGTCTGAAAAGTTTGTGGCCTTATTTTTCTCTGAGTATGGTAGTGAACATTGGATACCACATTAGTAGATGTCCAGTTGTTCAGGTATGCCTATCGGCTGGCGTGATTCTTGCTTCAGCAACCGTTAGGCAGCTAGTGTGTAGTGTCGTGTGGTTCTCCGTCCCAGTCCATTTGGGCAAAATGACAGAGCACGTGGAGCAAAGATTAGCAAGTAACTTGGAGATAACCAAGCAGAAATAATAAACAAGATTCAACAAGCTTTTGGCGACGATCCCATGGGGATGGTGAGTACACACATAAACCGGTGGTACAATCGGTTCAAAGAAAACAATAGAAGCATCCATCTCCACCAGATTATGATTGTGTTTTTTGTCTACCATGGCAATGGTTATCCCGAATGCGTACCATTAGGAAGGAGTACTATCTTAACGTTCTCCATCTCACACGTAAAGCACTTCGTCGCCAGAGACCAAACTTCTGGACTTCATTAAACTGACATCTGTAAGAGGACAATGCTCCGGTCCATTCCTCGCACTTGATATAATCTTTCCTAGCAAGGAATGGCATTCGATTCGGTTTCTCCTAAAGGTAAATCGATACTCAAAGATACCCGCTTCGGCATCTGAGCAGACATCATGCACAACGCGACGGCGTCATTGATAGGATTTCCAAAGGAGGCCTTCTAGACATGGTTCCTGCAATGGTAGGATCGTTAAGATATGTGTGTGTGGAAGCTGAAGGGGGCGATTTTCAAGGCGATTACGAATGAAAACGGAACAGGCATGCAGTTTTGTTTCTTCTGGCCTGTGGTCAGATACTTTTCTGTGTACATCCGCCGGAAGAAGTTATGGGTTCCTTATTTTATTTGGGTGTTCTACTGTACCAATGTTGAATTCTGTAAAACGATTTAAAAAAATATAAGATGGCAACATTGATAACTGGGATGCTTTGGGACTGGGAACTACCACAGCCCTCTTTGTAGAATATCCAGGAATATTAATGCCAAGATCGTTCGGGACAGAACAAAGAAACAAACAATCATTCACTTTTATGTAGCACGATCCATCTGGATGCAATGAGTTCATCTTATTCTCACCAGTGAGTAGTGTGTTACTAAACTGCAGTGTTACCTTCCATTAGCTAGTATAACTTTGTTCTCTCAGCAATCGGATTGTTGACACCCAAGGTCACAAACAGAGAAATCAACTTATTACAACATTTAAGCTTAGGTCTACACGCAAGATATAGGCCAATATCTTTAAATTCGTTTAAAGATGTGAAGGTGAAATTTCAGTCATGGTATAGAGTAGCCTGTCACTACAATGTCATAAGTTATGCAGAGTTGCCAATTCAATATATAATTATTAAATTTCAAATTGTACTACGTCAGTTTTTTTACATTTTACAGTAGAATGGATGTATATCGTGAAGCATATTCCAATTTCTCATTCCAAGCAGTGTTGCAAACATTTGGAGACAAAAGTAGATGCTTAAACCCTATTTTATGTTGAACTGGCAACACTGCATAAGTAGTTGGCATTTCAATGGCAGGCTGTAGATACATTGTACTATCCGTATCATGATCCGAAAGTTCGATATGTATTGCTTAAGTAAATATGAAAATATTTGGGTGGATGTACAAATGTTGTCATACTGTACATACTACAAACGCCGATAGTTTCCAGGTCTCATATTCAGACTTCTTGTCTGTAGCCGCCAAAATATTTACATAAAAACAAGTGAGCATTAAGTAAGACCCTCTATCGTTGGAGAACGTCTTCTTAGCAATGTACATCATGTTTTTAATTGGTTACAAGTTTAAAATGTAATTACGTGTCCAACCCGCTAAAGGTTGTTTATGAATGAACGGAAGAGAACGATATTAATGAAAGCGCAAATAGTAGAGTCAAACTGGATAGTATACGTTGCAAAAGCTCGGATAGATATGATTTTGTGATGTTATGAATGTTGGGGCCCTCATTTAAAAGTCAAGTTTTCGACCTTGACGTACAGCTACGTGCGTTGTCATATTGAAAAAAAAAACTTTTTATGATGTTCACGTGATAACTCTTGAACGTCGTGTTTTATGGCAGAAGTGGTAAGAAGAGTAAATTTTCTACAATTTGAACGCCTATTGGTTTGCCCAAGTCCAATAGTTTCCAAGATCCAGCCTCTTTACATTTTCTGAGAATTCGCTAAAAGCATGCTTCAATAAGTTTTAATCACAAAATATATCCAGGTCACTAAGTTTTATGACAAAATTGGTTATTTTCAATATTAAAACGCAGTAATTTGTGAAGCGACAGTAAGCTAGCACAAGGACTACGTAGTTACAACTACGAACTTAAGAGAATAAAGCAACTATCATAAAGCAACTATATTAGCTATCATCGAATGACTATTATTTTCATACATTTCTTTAACTTCTTCGACCTGTAGAAATGTTCTTTTGCACTGAACCTAGCTCCCATTAAAATTACTGAAATTTATTTGTAAAGATTACGAAAAGATATACACTTTTCTTTAACTTTATGCGAATTCAGAGAAAAAGATACTTCAGCGCCACATATACATTCTATTTTAGTCGAGTTACAGTTTGGTAGTAATTTATTTATGGAAGTCAATATCCAAATTCTTTACTTGGAAAATTGATATCTTACTAAGAAAAATTAAGTCAGTATGAAATAAACAAACTAATAGTCAAGAAAAATAATTATTATTTTATTCTATCGTTATAAACGACTAGAAAAAAAGCATAAACATTTTTAAGTATCAAGCATGATTGCAACGCGATGGTAAGGAATTTTGTTTTCACAGATTACGTGCGTAATATCATAATATTTTTCTCCCTGGAAACAATTGTCTTTGAAATGAGATCTTATCATTCTCGTTTAAATGGAAATAAGAACATGGTGATTTGAAAATGCTATTTTTAAAAACCGATATGTTGTCATTTTAAGTTTAATCAGAATATTGATCATTCATATCTAGGGTAATCTTTTCACGGTGCACAGATAAAAAACTTCTGTTCTCAATTTTAAGAAACCGAGATTTTACTATGTTTGATTGTTGTAAGGGACGATTAGTTTCACGGTAGGTGGCACGGCAAATTTGAATTGATTTAGTATTAGTAGAAGCAAGGAAAATTACTAGAAATCAATCTTGAATATAGATGAAAATATAATTTTATAAAAATATTTGGCTCTTTAATATCTATTGCACGTATAATTTCAGTAATGTTACTTTCTTAGGAAATGTTTTATTTCGCATGAGATAACATGTTATCGGATATCATGTTAATTCCCAAGTGGTTCTTTGAAAATAAAGTCTTGAGTCAAATTGTTGAGATTTGAAGTGATAATTGTGGTTAAATTAAGGTTAAAGGAATAAGATTTTTTATAGTAATGTTTGTAATATTTAATATTTGAGTGTTTCCAAGAGCCTTTGTTTATGTTTATATTCCAGCCTGACGCTCGTTTCCTTCGTGTTTTGTATTCGTGGGAGTTGTTACTTTGTTTTAATTAATCTCTCTGTTCCCTGTATATATTAGTTGATTAGATGTTTAGGATTTCCTGTAAGGTGATCTGATGGCGTAAGATTGTCACATTCATTATATGTTCTGGGAAATTGATATTTGCGAATTTTTTATTTTCGATATTTCTTTTGTATCTTTCTTTGCAGGATGCCAAATAGTCCAAAATGTGTGGGAAATTGATGTCTCTGTAAAGTTCTTCCTTATCAGAATTCCACTGTCTTTTGGAGACTCGAAGCCAGTATCTTTCATATTTTTCTAAGTGATCCATTGTAATATTTGAGTTGAACAATTCGTGACCGTAGGTTAGAATAGGTCTTAATATTGAAAGATATAATCTGGTTTTGATATGGAATGGAGTGCGCGAAAGTAGAATAGATTTAAAGGCCGAAAATGTTTGTAATCCTTTCTTTTTTCTTTCGAAAATGTGTTTCTTGAAATTTAGTCTTTGGTCAAGGGTGACTCCTAAGTACTTGGCTGTGGACCCCGGTTTAATCCTTGTTCCGTCTATGGAGATGTAGCTATCTTTGTCTCTTCTGGTACCCCTTCCAGAAGGATAAAAGATTATAAATTGCGTTTTGTTTGGATTCAATTCAAGTTTCCAGTCACGGCACCAGTTTAGAAATTTCTTTGCAGGTTTTTGTAAGTTTTTTATGAGTGATTTAGAAGTTCTAGCAACAGTCCAATATGCCGTATCATCGGCAAAGAGTCCTAATTTTATGTTGTTGTTAATAGAGATCGGAGTGTCATTAACATATATGGAGTAGAGTATCGGACTTAATGCAGCCCCTTGCGGTACCCCTCTTCGGATTGAAATGTTCTCTGAAAAGTCTTCTCCAGCTCTTATCTTGGTAGTTCTATTTGTTAAAAATTGAGAAATCCATCTAATTGTGCAGGTAGGAAGGTTGAGTAAGTGCAACTTATAAAGAAGGGCATCATGCCAGACAGTGTCGAATGCTGACGTAAGGTCCATAAAAATGGCCGCTGCTCTCCATCCTTTGTTTAGAGCTAGTTGAGTATCAGTAACTATTCTCATGAGCTGATCTATAGTTGAAACGTTGGATCTGAAACCGGCCTGGTATTTAGATATGAGGTCTGCCTCTTCCATATATTGATTAAGCCTTTTAGAGAGCACCGTTTCACATATTTTAGCCAGAGTATTAGTTAAGGTGATAGGCCTGTAATTAGCAGATTGGAATCGACTTTTGCCACTTTTAGGTATATAAATGGTGTATGCTTTTTTCCAAGATTGTCGAAGGTAACCTGTTTTAAAAGATGCGTTGTATAGTGATGTTAAAATGTGATGTAGTTCAGGAGGACTTCGTTGAAGGGCTATGTATGGAATGCCGTCAGGACCGGGTGAGGTGTTCTTTTTCTTTTTCAGAATTTTGATGATTTCATCAGTAGTGACGTCAGCGAGTAGTATTTCAATGTTTCCGATATGATTATCCTGTCTGTCAAGATCCGTGATGTCCTGTGAATGGTCTATGAACGATCTAATCCTGTCCGCAATTTCCGAGATTTCCTTCTGGAATTTTTTGTTATGATGACGTGGATCTGTTTCCATTTTAATTTTGTTTTTAGCAAAGAGAATATCTATGAAGTCTTTATTGCTTGTAATTGGTTTGTTGTCAAGAGAGCTGGGAAGTGAATGTCCGGGTCCTGAAGATTTTTGCCTTGCAAGCATCTTCCAGAATTTTTTTGGATTATCTTTATAGCTGTCAGATAGGTCGGAAATGAAGGTTTCATTTTTCTGATTCCTAAATTGGTTGATGGAATATTTAATTTCTTTTTGTAAATTATTTATTTGATTTTTTACAAATTCATTTGGGGCCCTGTGGAAAAGTCTACAAAGATGTCTCTTATTTCTAATCTTGTCTATGATGTCCTTAGGAAGTCTTTCTTTGCCAGGAATAATTTTTTGTTTCGGAACCAATTTTGTCACAGCATTTTGTAAAATAGATGTGATGGAATTGTTAACTGATTCGATGTCATCTGTGCTGGAAATAGGTAAGTGAATTTTATTTATTTCTTGTTTAATTGTTTTTTGGAATTCCTGCCAGTTAGTTTTAGCGTAATTATTGTAAAGTTTGTAATCAGTGCTATTTTTTGTAGTCTGAATGTAGAATTGAAGATATATCTCCCCATGATCTGATGGTAGACTTTTTTCAACTTTTTTTGACACCATAATATTCGTCATTGCAGGTGATAAGAGGATTCTATCTGGTGCTGTTTCATTATTATTTTGAAATGTAGTAGGTCCCACATTTATATTTATCAAGGGAGATTGAAGTAAAAATCTAAACAGCTTCCCACCGTTTGTGTCAGTTTTTGTGTCGCCCATCAAGGAGTGTTGACAATTTATATCCGCTGTTAAAATTAAATTTTTGTAGTTTTGCAGGTGTGTTAATAGTGGAAGGCTGTTTGAAATATCAGAATTCGGACTAGAGTATAAAGTGGCTATATACAGGGGCTCTTTCTTTAATTGAGTAGAAATTAATATAGGAGTGGTGAATTTATCTTGTAATGTTATTGGTAGGGGTAATTCTTGTGCAGGAATTTGGTTGTTTATTAAAATTGCCACTCCTCCGGTAGCATCAGAACGGTCTTTTCTAAATGTGTTGAAACCTGGGGTCTTAATTTTAATATTTTGTGTTAATTTGGTTTCATTAATAATAAATATGTCTATATTCTCATCTATTGCCAACTGTATAATTTCTTGTATTTTCTCTCTAATGCCATTTATATTTATGAAGCAGATGTTGAGATTGTTATGGTTATTCTTATTGGCCATTATTCGTTGCAACCTGGTTTGAATCTTCAGCCCTACTAATAGTCCTAACATTGGTCTTTTGTTTTTTAACATATTCCTCATTTCCAATGAATATGTGTCCATCGACGGATTGAATTATGTTTAGATGTTTTTGTAAAAATTCCTCAGTTGGAGGTTTGATAATTGAATTGATTTTGTTTATCGTTTTGGATTCTTCAGGTAAAGTAAGAGTTAGTGTGAGTACTGATAGCATCCATTTGGAGAGCATATCCATTTGTTCTTCAATTACTTTTTTAACTATTAGTTCAATTTCTTTTATGTTAGAGTCATTTGTGAAGGCAGGATTTTGAGAGTCTTTCTGCTTTGAAATTGAATCATTTGTTTGTTTGAGTGTTTCCGCATATTGTTTTTGGTTAGTGGTTGGAGGAGGTGCTCTATATATTCTGTCAGGTATCGTAACAAGGCTTTTGTTAGGTCTAAGTGGACAGGAAGCCGCTGCAGTTCGATGACCAATCTTCCTACATGTTGCACAGAAATTTCTGTTTGGAGTCAGATTACATGAATAGCTTGGATGGTCTTTACCGCATTTGTAGCAGTATGGTGTTTTAGTACATATTTTACTTATATGATACGAGAAACAAGTTCGGCATGGGAAGGGTCTACCTGAGTTACGCGATTCCTCAACTCTGTATCTACATTTACCTATGTAGATACCATTCGTAATAAGACCACTGACTAAGTTAGGATCCCTGGTGAACACTCGTACCAATGGTAAGGGGCCTCTCTTGTTCTGTATTCGTGTAATGTTTGTTATCTGTGGATATTTTTCTTTGATTGTTTCTAAAAGCTCTTTGTTTTCGACGTCTGTAGATATATCTCTTATTACACATGTAAATGTTGTGGAGGATGTAGGTTTTTGGGGAACCTTACGTTTCTCATCTGTAATAACGAATTCAGTTCTTGTGCCAAAATTCTTTTCCGCAAAAGCATCGAGAAATCTCTTTTTGTTATCTTTATCCTTAAATTGTAATCTATAGCCGTTCTGCCTCAAGGTCTGGTGGATGTCTACACCTATGTTTGGTAGTCTATTGCATATAATTTTATTGAACGTAATGGGATTGAGTAAGTCATTTCTCACATTTCTTACTAGAATTGAGTAATTTACAGTTTCATTTATCACCGGAGTCTGGACTTGAGCCTCCATGCCCAACTGATTCTCCCGTGAGATCTCCTCAACCGAGTCAGATACAGTATTTTTTCTTGCTTCATCTTGTTTTTGTGATAAATTATTGATATTATTTGTACATTTGTATTGAGTTTTGTTTGTATTTTCATCTAGCAACCCAATTTCAATGTCTGCTACCTGATTACTATCTCTAATTGTACAAGTAGTTCCTGGAATTTCATGTATTGTAGCTAAAGTAATGATTTCATTTTCCGTTTGAGTGACCGCTTGATTATTTGTTGAGTTATTTGTGTTTCTTTCAATAGAGTTGTCTATTGTAGAGAGATTTAGTGGAGAAGGCGTGGGAGAGTGAGAACATGAAACCTGGCTTTGAGGTGAAACGGGTTCACCACTCTCAGAACCATCTTTTGAGTAGGATGATCTTGGTGAGACGTTATAGTCTTCTGAGGAAGAAGAAGTCTCCTCCATAACGACTGCCAGATCTGAACTTACTTCTGTGTGAAAGTCAGTGCTGTATGAAGTCTCATTTTTAGCTTTTGCATTGGGAGATTTAGTACTTTTGTTAGTATCCTTGAGTTCTTTCTCTGTTTTCTTATTAGTTTTAGGAGTAATTTGTTTGCTGTACTTTCCTTTAGTTCTTTGTTCTTTGGGAGAACTTTTAGATTTTTTGCTTGGCGTGTTTTTCTTATTTCCTGCCATATTTAAATTCAAATCTAGGATAGGAATGGAGGATACGTAATCTGTCTTAATAGTCTATCTGACTTAAGGTCAAGTGTTTGTCTTGAATCCCTAACAGATTTTCCTGAATTAATTTGTTTGAAAAATAAGGTAAGTTTGGTGGCCCTAAAAGCGACCCTAACTTAACTTATATAGTGAAATTGATTGTTTGTTTAATGACCTAACTCGAGGTATTAGTGCGATCTATTCCTAAATCAGAACTTTTTGGCCCTTAAAGCGACCTTAGATTGACTGTGTCCCTAACGGCTGGATTACATTTTCTCTTTAAGTCCCTACGCTGCTATGCACGCATTCGAATCACAATTGCGCTACGGTTTGGAATTATTTCCTAACTTGTATATGACGCTTTATTAGACTGCTTTGTCTACGATCTATACGGTCCGGGCGACAGATGACTCAAGACTTACGAACATTAGACAAATTATTCCAATAGTATTCTCAGCTAATTTATTATTATAAATGCCTAACTGTGCGTTTTCGGGCGGGTAGCTTAACTCAATAAAGAGATTTTTATGGTTAGCGGATGAGATATAAGATATAAGATATCTGGTTGTTTGTTTGGTGGGGGCTGTGTGTCCGGGGCAGGCTCCGGTTCCCCTCCCCCTTCATATACATGAGCAATTTCAGACTCTCACTTAGATTATTATACTAAGGATGAAAGTGGCCTCAAATGGCCAGAAATCCTGACCCGGTGGCCCTGCGGGCCTAAGGGCAATTAACATATTCTTGCTTTTGAAAATAAAGTGTGCTTTTGTTACTGATTAAACTCACTATTTTAGTTTGAAGGAGATAATAAACGAAGTTTTGTAAGCTCAGTTTCAACAAGTGTATAATCCTTTTAATTTAATAAACCGTTACACTGTGGACAAATCAGCGTTGTCAGGCGGAGGGAAACTTCCCGGAAAATGAAAAAAAATCTGAGCTACTTGAAGATTAGAAGGAAACAATTGGGATTAAAAAAAATCTTTTTGGCACTTTCTAGGTATCAATTTTCAGTAATTTTGGAAGTAAACGTAGCAACGGGAAATTTTTCACAAAAAATCAGTTTTAATTTTCATTATTTTGAAAAAACAAATTCCAACCGAAACCTGACAACGCTGAGACACACTCAGACTAGAAGAATTGATTTTAGAGATATTACTTTGCTGAGAGGGAGGATCATTGTCCTCTTGTGCGGTATCTGTTGACTCACCAGGTAATTCCTCACCAAGATAGTTGAGTTCAAACAAAAATTCCAGATTGTGCGACTCTTTCTTTTTATTAAATGATTTGATTTAAACCTCGCTACTCTGTATGTTTGTTTATTTATTTGTTTGATTCAAACCATATACCTCAATATTAACCCACGTCCACTCAAAAGTGTCAATTTTGGCCTGACCTCCACTCCACATCCCCTCCAGCTCTGATCTGGCCCTCCTAGTAGGTATGAATCCCTATGCTAAATTGAGTTGGGAGTTACCCTGAGTGTAAAAGTTTGGCCACCACTGTAGATTCATTCTTTGAGTCATATACACAAACAATAGAGGGGGGGGGGGGCAAGCTGATGTTCCAGTAGATCGAGAGTTATGACGTCATCAACATGGCCGCCCGTAGAATTTCCAATATAATTTTTAAACGCTTATAATTTTCCACAGAATAGAGATAAAACCGCCGTATTTGTTCCAAAGTAAAGTAAAGTAACTGCAAATTATACGCAATTAATTACAGTATCTGTATGTGGTGCCATGTTTGAGATATGTTGAAGCAAACTTGAAAAAAGTATTTTTTGACACTCGTTTTTAATTTTAAATCTGAATAGCTCCGCAATCATCATGAATTCTAAAAATATTGTAGTAACAAACAATGTAGATCTTATTATGATCTATAAAACGGTACCAATATATTTTCTGTATCATTTCATATAAGGTAGTTATGTGATTTTATATGAGACATGGTGTGGCGGCCTCGTAGCTGTAATTTATAGGTATGTTATACTTGTACCATTAAATAAGAGTTAAAGATGCTCCACCACTGCAGATTTAGTCTTTTGGTCACCTAATTAATAATATAAGGTGGGGAAAGTGACATTCTAATAGACCGAAACTTATGACGTCATCAATATGGCCACCCGTAAATATTCTAGTAAAATATTTAAAACCGTATAACTTCCCACAGAAAGAAGATATAATCGTATTCTTTGCACAAAAGTAAAGCAAGTTAATTGCACATTATAGAAAATTAATGGAAACATTATTTTTCATTTTTGAGTAAAAACTAAGTTTAGTTTTCTTTTGCACTACAACGTTAGCGAACTACGTTCATGATCTGGCAACGCCACACCACATCGGTCAGCAGAAGAGAATGGGCGACAAAAAGTTTGCCCGGTTGTTATATGGAAGATCATCAAACTGAAGTCGTAGCTTTCCTCGGCTGATGTCGTAACTAATGAATTTAAGTATCACACAAATTCCTTTATTAACTTTAATCGTCGTTTTGAACAATTTCGAGCGGCAAAGGATGATCGCGAATCTAATGATACTATTGAGCAAAGTAAGTTAGTGGAAGAAGTTTTTGGTATTGTAGAAAAAGATCTTACTGCTGGCAGAAGATATTGTCCCCTTAAGGTTCTTTAGGATTAAATGAGTAGAAGGGCTCAAGAAAATAACGTAACCTAGGCTGAAAACTGCAATTTTACAACGTTTTCCTTTAATTCTTAAAAAGAAGTAGGTTTTCGAAACGAGATAGTTCTCGTATGCACTGAAGTAATGAAGGACATAGTTTCAACATCTGTGGTGTCCACATCTCCATCAGAAGACTATCGTATTCTTTCAAAGGCTGCTCTCATTTGCCGACGCGAAATGTTAAAAATAAGCTACGATTTTCAAAAGGACGGATTTTCTCCTGACTGCCAGAAAAAGTGTTTCCGATCGTCTTAAATTTCTTATCGGTTTTATAATGCATGGGCCTTCTTATAAGGGTCACATGGAAAATGAACAGAATACCCTCTCTTTGTCTCAGCTCATCACCTATAATACCCAGATGCGCCGAACACAAGAAACTCCTTTGCCTATATATCTCGGCCTTCTCATTCACTCAAAGTTCAAAAGTTCTTATCTGATAAATGAATTACATCGCCTGGGACTTTAAGTGAACTACAATAGAGTAAAGTATCTGGAGCGAAAAATGGGTGATTCTGTGCTACAACAGTTCAACACTGAGGGTGTGGTATGCCCCACAGAAGTGCGTTATGGTCTCTTTACTGTTGCAGCTGTTGATAACATCGACCATAATCCATCCTCTAGAACTTCGAAAGATTCTTTTCGTGGAAGTGCAAAATCACTTTTCCAAGCAAGGTACGATGAGAATGACGGCGTTAAGAGACATTTTCCTCTCATGGCTCGTGGTCGAAAGAATCTAAGGCTTTCAGATGAATTTACAACCTTGCCTCAACTAGCTGAAGGATGTTTGAAGTCTGCTGCAGCAATGTTAAAGAAAGAAACAATGGAAACCGAATGTAGTACTCTTTCTCAGGAGATACAAAAAGAGGAAGAATGGGCTAAGTATGTTATCTCACAACTTGATAACTATACAGAAGTCGAACAATTAAGTGCTGGAGTTACTTGGTCAGCCTATCATAAGACATTAGTAACGAAAGTGCAGCCAAACATTAGTGGATTTTTCTCTTTATTTAAAGAATCGTCTATTGATCCACGAATGATTCTTCACGCAATGGAGTTGGTTAAGAAAGCCATACATCATTTAAATCCAGACCAGATACCTGTGATAACTGGGGATCAGACAATTTATGGTATAATGAAGAGACTTCAGTGGAGCTATGATTCTCTGAAAGATATTGTGATCATGCTTGGAGGCTTTCATATAGAAAAAAAAATGCAAAGGCGATTGATGATATCTTGCAGGGATCAGGATGGTTTGAAGCTCTTGTCGAAGCTGGTTTAGCATCTCAAGGAATCGCAGATGGTTTTCTGAAAGCCGTACATGTCACAAAGGCTAGATACGCACATCAGATACCATACGTAGCACTGAAGGCACTCCTCAATGAAGCTTACAAAGAAGTATCACCGGAAACTGAATTTAATACTTGGGTTAAGAACAACAGTATGTACCCTATGTTTGCGTATTGAATTCTTGTTATGGAATTAGAGGCTCTGTTGCTGATGTTTGTACGTGGTCATAGAGAGGGAAATTTTGAACTATATGTTGCAGTATGGGAACATCTCGGAGGTCTCTTTTTTGCATGTGACCACTACCACTATGCAAGATGGGTTTCTATCCATGTTAATGACATGAAATTACCAAAATCGGTCCTTAATGAGTTCAAGATTGGAAGATTCACTGTCAATAGATCTAAGAAACATTTCTCTTCCATTGCAATCGATCAAGGCCATGAACAGTTAAACAAGATACCAAGGGAAACAGGGGGAGTAATTGGCTTAACGCAGGATCCAATTGCTCTTCTGAACTGGTCTACGTTTGCTCCTGAAGTAAATAAGCGACTTGAGGACTTTAACATTTCTTCTGGGTATGAAGACAATGAATATAATGAGTGTAACTACTTTCATCGTGATGAAATGGCAGAAGGACAAGATTTTCTATGTGATGTGAAGAACATGATTGAAGCGATTCGGAAGAATGGAAATCCATTTCTCGAGTTCGGTAATGAACTAGTGAATCTTCAAGGAGACGTTAGCGAAAACAAAGAACCAGTGTTAATTCTTTTTGGATAAGGGTAAACAACAATATGACAGTTTCGTGAATGAAGTCCTCATTAGAAGAAGTAAACCATTTGACACTCCAATACAGAAAAATATTTTTTTTGCTGTTCAAAACATCAAAGCGTAAGCGGGTACAAGACAAGCAAGTGAGAATATTAAGAGGAAATGTTTCTCTTTTGGGCCAAATGTACAAAGCTACACAATCAAGAAAAGGTAATATGGACGAATTCTTTGCTCATGAATTTCAAGAATACCCTCCTTCAATTACAAGTAACGTTGACAAGATGTACCGTTCCAAGAAATCTGACGTTCTTGTGTGCCTCCGGAATGAGGTTCAGGCCAATGGCGCAACCGATGTCATTTCAGCCGAGCCTTTAAATTATCATGCTATTAT
>JAGDQP010003638.1:29594-42586 GCA_022664845.1 Lepisma saccharinum
CAACGGATGTCATTTCAGCCGAGCCTTTAAATTAGCATGCTATTATTTGGGATGGTGGAGCCTTAATTCATTTTCTGACTCCTACGGTCGGTTCAATAACATTTGAAGACTACTTTTATATGTGTTTCTTGAGGCAAACTAAAATTGAAATGAGGAAAACATTGGCATTACATGTTGCCTGGGACACTTACTTTGAAACTTCCATAAAAAACGAGACACGTGAAGGTCGATTTCATGGAATAAGACAGAAGGTAGGCCCCAATGTGAGGATACCCAAAGATTGGTCAATGTTTTTGCGTCACTCACAAAACAAACAGGATCAATTTAAATATCTAAGTGACGAATCTGTTTCAAACCTTAAAGATGTACAAAGTGATTTCTACATAACTGCAGACGACACCGTTTGCCATGTTGGGCCTGGAAATAACATGACAGAAAGATGCAACCATGAAGAATCTGAAACCAGGATTGTGTTACATGTGCTTCAGTCATTGAGAGAAGGAGCAAGGACAATACTAGTACGAACCGTGGATTCCGATGTTATTATTTTAGTTTATCATTTTAACAGCTTCTTAGCAATTGCAGAAGACTGTCAACTGTTGATACATTTCGGAACAAGAAATAAGAAAAGAATAATTGACGTAGAGAAGATCACAGCAGCCCTCGGACCACTTAGAAGTCGTGCTCTGCCACTACGGTATGCTCTCACTGGATGTGACTCAACTTCTTCAATAAGAGGAAAGTCGAAAAGTATGGCATTTTAATCATGGAAGAGGAGCTCTGAGTCACTAACTGAAGCATTGGTGAACATGATGGATAATCTTTTCACTCTTTTGGATTTTGACGCACCCAAATTCAAATCTATTGAACTGTTTTTATTAATCTGTATGGAAATCAGGAAGAAAACACCATCAACGGTTTAAGGAAAACAATATTCTGCCACAAACCCAAAATCCAGAAAAATTACCTCCTACACAAAATGCTCTTCTGCATCATTGAAGACGTTCTATTTACCAAGCATGTATTTGGGTTTCTGCAAACATGGCCGAAATTACACTTCCAGATCCTTGCAAATATGGGTGGAAGAGAGAAGCAAATAGACTCCTACCAATATGGATCAACATTCCCATTGCTGCTAGTACCTGTCAGGAGATGGCCAAGTGTGGATACAAGAAGTGTTCAAAATCATGCGGCTGCACGAAGAAATAATTAAATTGTACTGCATTTTACAAGTGACCGTGTAGACATAAATGATTGGCCTTATCTTATAAAATGTAACAGTTATTACTTACTATAATAGTAGTTAGCTAACATTGTAATGGGAAAGTAAAACTAAACGTAGTTTCTCCCAAAATGAAAAATAATGTCTCCATAATTAGCATGTCGGAGATTTTAGATACAAATGATTACAATGCAAAACAGTATTGCTAACTGAAATGTTATGAAACTTCATTGTGTAAAAATACAATTTTGTCAACACTCGCATTTCTTATATAATTTTTAACTCCAAGAATGGTATCCAAAATTTATAGATAACAGTATATAAAAGAGATTATGGTCCATTACAAACTCATTTTATATAATATGCAATTAACTTGCTTTACTTTGGTGCAAAGAATGCGATTATATCTTCTTTCTGTGGGAAGTTATACGGTTTTAAATATTTTACTAGAATATTTACGGGTGGCCATATTGATGACGTCATAAGTTTCGGTCTATTAGAATGTCACTTTTCCCACCTTATATTATTAACTAGGTGACCTAAAGACTAAATCTGCAGTGGTGGAGCATCTTTAACTCTTATTTAATGGTACAAGTATAACATACCTATAAATTACAGCTACGAGGCCGCCACACCATGTCTCATATAAAATCACATAACTACCTTATATGAAATGATACAGAAAATATATTGGTACCGTTTTATAGATCATAATAAGATCTACATTGTTTGTTACTACAATATTTTTAGAATTCTTGATAATTATTCATATTTAAAATTAAAAACGAGTGTCAAAAAATATTTTTTTCAAGTTTGCTTCAACATATCTCAAACATGGCACCACATACAGATACTACAATTTATTGTGTATAATTTGCAGTTAATTTACTTTACTTTGGAATAAACACGGCGGTTTTATCTCTATTCTGTGGAAAATTATATTGGAAATTCTACGGACGGCCATGTTGATGACGTCATAACTCTCGATCTACTGGAACGTCAGCTTGCCCCCGCCCCTCTATTGTTTGTGTATATGACCCAAGGAATGAATCTGCAGTGGTGGCCAAACTTTTACATTCACGGTAACTTCCACTTAATGTTCCATACCTACTATCCACTCCACATCACCCTCCAGCACGGAGGTCACCACCACCTCCACTCCACATCACCCTGCAGCATGGAGATAGTTCTCCACCTCCACTGCACATCACCCTTTAGGTTGGAGGGGGAGGGGGAATTATGTTGAGGGTGGCCTCCGGAGGGGCCACCTCCGGAGAGATGGACACCTTTGCGTCCACTACTCCAACCGACTTGAAACTTTGCATGGATATCTACGTACTTTTGATGAATGTACCTATTTCGAAAAATTCACCCCTTACTCTCAGGGGATGTGGTGGCAAATTTCATGCCCCTTCATTTTAGCTTTTTCTACAAATGAGAAAATATCAACAGAACACAAAGAGATATTACCAACCAGACTAGAAGTTGACACAGCAAAATAATGTCTGAATAGGAAAAGAAGACTGGGTTGTTTAGTTAATTAATAAAAAATTCTCCATGTTTAATGCCACTTCACTTTAAGAATAGACCGGGGGCTGGTGTGGGGTCAGTGTGCACAAATATTAACGGAGAGTTTGTCTTTCGATTAATTCTTAACCTGGTCATAAGCATCCTGAAAATCGATGTCGTCAATCTGTCACGTGCTTCATTTCTAAGATGGCGGGAAAATCCAATATGGCCGTCGTGCCTCCATGCCAATTTGCAAAAATTCTTCTGTTAGTCGATTTATTTCAATCCTGAAACAAAGTTAACCCTGCTCATTGTTTTGACAGATCTGTCTAATGGTTCGAGTTATAGAATCTACAAGGTAAACAAAAACCTTCTTGCCGTTTTTGACGTCGCATGGGAAGATGTGATTACTGGTATGGAAATGAGTGCCTCAGGTGCTGGAAAAGCGATCGGGTGGTATGAATGGAATTATTCACTGTGACCAAGACAGACGCTTTGTGCATTAACAGCAGCCATAGTTCGATTAGAGGCGAAGACAAGTGGAGTGTCGAAGCAGCTATTTCAAAGTTGCTGCTCTACTACATTAAGCTGGGTTTGTTCACAGCCTAATCAAGTAGCCGAGTACATCGAGCCTTTGGTGATAATGCTGTGGATAAACGCATTGGTTGTAACGTCACTCACTTTCCGTTCATATAATTTCGATATGTAATTTTGCCACTTATGTCACCCCTGTATTGAATTATATAAATTTTCCTTAATTATAGATAAGAATAAATTAAAACGTAGATAAGGTCTGATAAAGAACAGAAGTTCTACAATCGAGCGTTATAAGACGCAAATGTCAATAGATAGACATATACTGTAGTATATGTGTGTATGTAAAGTAATATCTAAATTGTTCTAAAGAATGACTTCGGGATTGAGACGTCACTACCCGAGGACTTCCGAGCGCCCGAACCAACAGTATATAAACAGTTGCAGCTTTGAAATCTTTGGGAAATTGGCTAACATCACTCGCCTTGAAACCAGGAGCATCAGACAAGCATCGCCACAGAAAAAAAACATCAACATTTTCCGTAGTCATCCGCGGTGTCGACTCTACCATCACATGTTCAGAAGCAGAGTTAAAACAAGAGGGCTATATAATAACAAAATGCATTCGCATCAGAAACAAGCAAGGCGAACCAGCTTATATGATTCGAGTTCTCACCGATCAACAGGACACATTTGACGATCTTCTTTCTAACGGAGCTTATATATAGAGGAGTAGATATCGAGTAGAGCCCTCGCACTCACCACCACCTCTTCCCGTCCCTAGCGAATAATGTCAGTTGTACAATGTTCATCACACATCCAAAGGCGATAACGAGACCAAATTCGGATTCTGTGCCAGCCCTCTGACCACTAAATTATGGAGTAATTTGCAAGAACCACCGAAATGCACTACCTGTGGAGAAGCACATCCGACATTCAGCTACAAGTGTATAGCCTGGCCACCAGCATAACCTTCAAAACTGGAACTCATAGTATCTTTCAGAACAACAGTCATGCAAAATAATACCAACACACCAATCACCTTAGCATTTCAACCTATTACGATAGATCAACTTCTTGCCTTCATAACAGTAACATTGCAAAACATTCAAACACTTCAAAGTCAATATATTCTACAGCAAATTTAGTATGCAGCTAAAACCACCCTTAATATGAACTTCACAGCTAACTAGTCAGGACCTTATGCACACTTTCATGCAAGTGCATTTGAACAGAAGTCTAACCACTCACAACTAAATATTACCAAAATATTTACCTTGAGTTAAATATTCTTATTTCTACATATCCGTTTACTTCCAAACAACCAACACGTATTTGAACAGCTACTTCTAGAAGGAAATATGCATAGTTTCCTTTTAAATAAAACATATCTCAAACCTCAGCACATCTGCAAAATACCATGATATCACATGCTCAGACAAGACAGCCGAATTCCAGCTCGGCGAGCAAATGGAGGAGCCGCATTAGGATTTTCACCTCATACTGGCTACAGACAACATAATTCCAAATTTACCGGAACATTTAATCGCAACGCTTTTCTACAAAAATATGTTTCACATAACAATTGCCACCATCTCTGTCCGTTAAGGTTACATCATTCCGAATAACTTCTTTATCTACATTGATAATAATTTTAGACATGATATCATAGTGGCAGACATCAATATTCATAGTAGATCTGATCGAACATAAGAAGAATTTAGCAGTTTTGTCCCACAACAGACGTTAGGATCAATTCAGTACATTCCAAAGCCAACTCTACCGACCATTAATACAATATTTGTAATAATCTCCACAAATTTAGCAAACAGATGCACAGTAGAGGTACTCGACCTACTCAGGAGTGATCACGTTCCGATAAAACTTATAGTCCAGCATCACCAACAAGCTTCACTTCCAACAAACATACCATCTCGTACAATTCTCAGATGTGGCAAATCAGATTGGACAGCCTACCATTAACACATAACAAGTCATGTTGCCACTCATAACACCCCCACTCATTACACTCCTACAACAGAAGATGAACTACACTCGACCCTAAACACACTTACAACAACATACAACAAGCCTCAGAACAATTCATTCCCACATCTACTATACATCCTTATAGACCCAACCAACCACCTTAATATCTTCCTTTATTAAAATGATCACGCTACTTTTACTGAAATTACCAATGCACTCACAACCCGGAATCACTTCGGTTACACAGACAATTACAGAGAACCGTTCGCAAATAATAATAGCTTATAAACTCAGACAATGGATCAAAACCTGGAATCAGCTAAACGACACCTCACACCCAACTAAGTACTGGAAACGTTTCAAAGTCCTCACTCGAAAATGTAGCAAAACTCCGTATCCGTTAATTAATAATAATCAAGCACTCCAAACAGGCACAGAGAAAGCAGACTCCTTTGCAGATAATCTTCAAAAAATCTTCACACCCAACATCCCCTTCAACCCTCTCCGACGGCATCCAGCAGATAGACTGGACACAGTCTATCCACTACTACAACCACATCCCACACACCCTGCACAAGAACACCCACTTACTACATCAATCACTGCAGACGATATCATGAACACAGTTGCACACAAACACAACACAGCACCTGGCATTGATCAAATCACCTACCAACATATCAAAGAATCACCTCTAGATTTCTTACAAATCCTTGCATCCCTCCTTACCTTTATACTTCGTACCGGCTTTATTCCCGCCTCTTGGAAAACGTCCAAAACTCGTATGTTTCCCAAACCGCAGAAACCTCCCAGCAACATTTCCTCTTATAGACATATCCAACTAACGCCCGTTTTCAGTAAAACCCTAGAAAAAAATCTTGTGAACCATCTACACAGTTATCTAGAACACCATAATCTCCTACTTATCCACCAAGCAGGATTCAGACCATCTTACAACATCAATGACCAGCTCCTACGTCTTACCAACACAATTACTAACCCATACAACATCTCATTTCCGTCATAACTTGTCCTCTTCGACCTCGAAAAAAACGTTTGATTAAGTTTGGCACTAGGTCCTACTGTACAAACTCCAAAGTTTTTCAACTTCCTATCACCATCCTAAGATTAACCTTCAACTTCATTTCAAACCGTCTTGCATATATTAACATCAAGTATAGCCTATCCCATCCAATATTCCTTCATTGCGGAGTTCCTCAAAGTTCAGCCCTTTTCCCTTTATCTACTTTTTGTTGCCGATCGACCCCACTGACTCCTTACATACACGTTTTCCAGTACGCGGATGACACTGTCTTCCTCTCTCTAAGCAAAAATATACAATATATCAACCGGACAATGAATGAAGCCATAAATACACTAGCATTCTGGTGCAATAAGTGGGGTCTTACAATCAACTCACACAAAATCCAGGCCATAGTTTTTCTATCTCCCAAACGTAGACCCCGCATCCACAGTCCAACACCAACCTATCCGTCTTACGAAACAATTCACGTATTTAGGTACTAAGTTCGACCACCAACCACCTGGTGTCCACACCTACAGACAGTCATCACGAAAACCACCAACCGACTTAATTTACTGAAAAGACTAACAGGTAGAACATGGGGGTTAAACTCTAAAGCAATCATTAATACCTACAAAGCATTTCTACGCCCAGTACTTACCTATGGTTTTACTTCATGGATTGCAGCATCACCTAAAATTTATAAAAAGTTACAGATCATCGAGCGTCACGCATCACGAATTGCCTTCCGAGTAAAACTACCTAGCCCTACACAAAAACTTTACGACCGAATCTCATTTCCCCACTTACTGTTCCATCTTGAAACCCTACGTCAATGATACATAGCAAAATGACTTGAACACCAACACGCACTTCTCCTAGACATAATACACTCACATACAAACACTACCACGCATCCTTGACACATCGCTAAAACACTGTCATTACTGTTTGCAATCTACCAGTACACAATGCCACGAAACCATCTAGAATGAGATCTCATCAGAGACCTCAGCGTACCTATAATTCACCATCACCATACACCCACATACGTAGCACTATAGTCATCAATACTAACATGGCTCACTTGTTAACATGAGGTCTAGGAAAGTCCCTAGGCCAGAAGATAACGCATTCGACCATTAATTTTCTATACGTGTTGTGATTAATGTGCACTTCATGTCCATTACATCACATCATCATTTAAATTGATATATTCAAATTAGAAATACAATAACCTCCTAAATAATGAGGTGATTATGAGGAAAACTCGTAATAACCCATGTGAATAATAAGATCCCAAACACTGCTTATCCCAACTGTCATTTCCTAGCTCCCAAACTCTCCCAAATGCACTTACGTAAATAGAGGGTGCCCTCTGATGGGTGCTAGTTGTGGCTAGCAAAATAACTAAAGCTCATACGACATTGGGCTACGGCCCGAACTATATTAAGCTCTCTTACTTGGTGTTTTCTTTCTTCGGACAACCAGTACGCAAATAAACCCGTAAATACCTCATCTTGAATTACTCATTCTTTATTCCGCTTTATCACCATTTGTTTTGCAACCTATTCTACCCATCCTAGTTCCCTTTTTCTGTCAGTATTCAATAAAGAATATTCTAACTGAAACCTAGAGTTGACCAGTCTTTACCTTAGACAAGTCATCGCAACCTTTGACCTCTGCCAGTTTTCAATAAGGCAGGCAGTGGTTCGCAATCTTTTCTCGGCGTCGGCCAGTCTTCAATAAGGCAGATAGACGTCATTCTCGACTCCAGCTAGACTTCGATAAGGCAGGAAGGGGTCTTCAACCAAATTCCTTATCTCCGCCATTCTTCAATAAGGCAAGCATTGGTCCTCAACCTATCCCGGGTGCCGGTCAGTCTTCAATAAGGCAGGAGGACACCATCTCTAGCTTCAGCCAGTCTTCAGTAAGGCAGGTAGAAGTGACAACCTATTCCTGGCTCCATCCAGTCTTTACCAAGGCAAGAAAGAGCCATTGAACCATTCCTCGACCAATTTTTACCATCAGCCAGTCAATGAGGCAAATAGACGCCACTCTTGATTCTGAGCAGTCTTCAATAAGGCAGCAAGGAGTACTCATTTTCTCTTTTCTGCTAATTAACGATTTGGCTTTCAGTATCGCGTACGGTTACATCCCATACCCAGAAACTGTGGCAGGTTTATATTAGTGTTATTTCTATCGTGGGATAGGTCCACATCTAGTGAATTTGGTGGATAGTAGCAGAAGTCATCTCCGGTACAATTACATGGTTTCAAAAATTCAGGTCGGGAGATTTTTCCCTAGTGTGATGGATTTCCCATAGGTCCTGAAGGATTACCATAAAGCAGGACAGCAGCTAAACATGTGGTGATATTGCCGAAGGCTTCTCGATTTCTAATGAAACGGTTAGACTTCACCTGCAAGGCATATGGAAGGCGCACAAGTTGAGCAAGTGGGTAGTACCCGATGCACTGTATGAAGACAACAAGGACCAACGAGAGACAACCTTTTCGTTGTTGGTTTTTTGTCACCGCAACACACTCATATTTGAACAAGTGCTTGCCAGTGATGAAAAGTGTGTCTTTAACGATATTCCAAGCGTGCCAGACATTGGTTGTCACTGCGAGGTCCTGTGCCTCACTCCACAAGACCATCTGATGGACTAGTCGCTAAGTAGTTCACTACGAGCTGCTAGCATCCAACATACTCCAGGACCTTGTGCCACTATATTATTATCTCTTCCCTTCCCTTCCCAACCACCTTCGTGGGAATTCCTTCGCCAAGGCAGCAGATTTGCGGCAGGCACTCACAATTTTTTTTTGTCCAAGACCATCAAAGTTCCCCGACTGAGCATTGTGGTATTTGCAGTTCATAAAGGAAACATTCAAATACTGGAACGCCTACATACAAATGGTTGAAGTGATTTTGTCGTTAATCAGGTCAGAGTGAGTTGGTAATTTTGAGGAGCACCAATCAGCTTTGCACACATTCTTCAGTTATTTACATTCAACAAGTTATCGTGCAGAAATGATAGCATTAGAAAATACAACTCCTTTTGTGTATGTAAAATTCCAAGTTGCTAACTTCTGCGTGAAATGCTCCCCATGGTCGTTTCAATCAAGTAGAAACTGATCACGATCTTGAACAAACAATCAACCATTCTACAAAGATACGAAGAAGTTTCATTAGCAGAGACAGACACTCGTTGGCATCTTACATACCATATTGAAAGGAATATGTCCCTGTTATTGGAAGATTTTTGCGATATACACAGATGTCACTTCTGACATATTGACAAAACGCAAGGGGTGGGGAAAATAAAATAAAGGACGAAATCGATGTTAGCCGGGCAATAGATTTTGTGGAGTCCCATGTAAATCTATTTCAAGCAACGGAAAAATATAGAACCCTTCATAACATTATATATGTAGTTGTTAATCCTGAAGCTAGGCAGTTTTTGTACAATTTATTTTATATAGGTAAGAACTGTCACATTGAATTTGTTATTGAACGTTTGCAAACCCACATTAAATACATTGACATGCTGTGAAGTGAAAACTTTTGCAGCTAGTGGAAGTATTCTCATTAAGAAGCTTGAAACAATGCAGTGGTTCAATAATTACTTTCAACAGAATGCTAATGTTTCTAGAAATGGAAGAAGACACATGTGTTTTTCGCGACCTCTGAAGTGCAGTGAAGCGTGACATGGTAATCTCCCTTGATACGTAGAGAGTCAGAATAGGCCTCTTCTGTGGTGTTGTGTTGTGTGGGGGGACGGAAGAAGTCGTCACACCCAATGACAACAGTAGAATTAAAGCATCCAAAGCGTTTTAGCCTACCGCTTTGTTGTACTCAGGCTATTAATAATCGGTTGTGTGGAAGAACGTCCTGACCCCTAGAACTCTCAAAGGAATGAAATTGCTGAAATAAAGGATATTCTGAAAAGTGTTCGTGCATCGAATGAGGAAATATGTGCAGATTTTAAAGATGAAAAAAATTATGAACAGTGTAATGGGTAAATTTCTCAACGTGGAAAGTGCACTTGATGGCGTCACGAAGGAAGTTAATAGACTCCAAGATCACGTGAATCTTCTTGAAGACAAGATTGACGATATTGAAAACCGCGCACGGAGACAGAATATTGTAATGTATGGTATTCCAGAACAGAGACAGGAAAGTTGGGAGTGCAACAGAAAAAGTGCAACAAGTGTTGAGTGATCGATTGTAAATACACTTAAATGACCAGTGTATACAACGTTGCCATCGCTTAGGCAGAAAACGCAATGGTAGGGAACGACCAATTATTTGTTATTTCTTATCATTTAAAATAAAAGAAGCTATTTTGAAAAACAAAAGCAATCTACGTGGTACGCCGGCCTATATCGAACAGGACGTCTCGAATAAAGTGCGCAACGAACGTGTGAAACGCCAACAGTATTTAGTTGAATTTCGAAAAAGAGGCAGTTTTGCTCACCTACAGTATAGATATTTGTATTGCGATTGGAAAATATTTACTTTGTCTGAGTTAGAAGAAGAAGGCTTAAACTTTTAACATTACAGACAAGGACAACCAATGAATCGTGAAAACAACGGAACTGGAAAGTCAAAGACAGAAGCTACTTGAGAGACTTCTGAATCCTCCAGGGTATCCAGTTTGCAGGAAGGAAAGGGAAACTCGATAAAAGAACTGACTCAATCACCATCTCATTCTTCTCTCACCACTACCACCCCCTGTCACCTCCCGGAAAGCCGAACAAAACTTCCGTATACAGAAGGGACCCTTGGGCCGATAACAGGTGAAAGTGAATCTAAAAAAGCAGGTCAAGTGATTCAGAGAGAAATACAAATAACCTTGCAGTGAGTAGTGTATCTAGTATATCCTCCCCTCTCTCTCGTCTTCAAAATCAGTAGTTACTACCAGAAGCTCCATTGCCCAAAACTCCAGCGTAAATAGCCTGCGGAAATGTAGCTGAAACTCAAGCATACAGGTAAAAAGGGATGATTGTGATGGAGTTGGGGAAAGTGGTTCAGTGAACCCAAAAGAAGGTGCAAACAAATCTGACTCTGTGTGTAATGCTTTCTTAGGGAAGCAAGCGTACTTTATTCTGTACATACAGAATACTCGTGGTCTCCGAACCAAAGTAAATACTTTGTATGAAAATATCTTTAACTACCAAGCCATTGCATTATTCGAGACTTGGCTCACCGATAGTCATATTGATTCCTAACTTTTTGAGTCAAGATATATTGTTTTAAGATGATATCTATTAATGAAGAATATATCTAAGAAAGAAAGTATTAATTTACTTTCTTCCGGGAAAAAATCAGGCGGTGGCGTTTCTTTAGCTGTAAAGATATACCAGGTGTAGACTGTATAGTAGCTAAACTTTTTGTAAATAATATTACTTGTAAATTTGTGTCTATATCTTACCTGCGTCTCCCTTTTCAGTATATCAAGGTTATTTTGATTTTATATATAGTGTATTACCATTTGAAAGCAACATTCTCTTAATAGCTGACTATAACATCCGAGACGTCACAGGAACCGATTTTGATTTTCTTAGTTCAACATCAATTTTTGATTAATTTTTATAACTTAAACATCTCTCCGTGATGACAAGAACACATATGGCAAAACTTTAGCCAACATTGTCAATATTCTTGTAACACGTGAACATGACTGAATCGCCCCTGAAGATACCTATCATCCTGCTTTATTAGCAGAATTTCTGTACACCAAGCGAATAAAAAATGCAACAAAGTCACAATAAATGGATTACAACTTTTTCAAAGTCAATTATAAGTATTTATATCGCGCCATTGAATCAGCTAATTGGGAATGCGTATCTAATAGCTCGACTATTGATGAAGGTGTTGATTCATTCTATATTATATGCTATTTGTGATAAATGTATGCCGTGAAAGAGATCGAAGTCAAATTATCCTGTATGGTTTTCAAATTACATAATTAAACTGATCAGGAGAAAGGCATACCACCGTAGAAAATGGAAACAATCAATTGGGGATGCTACGTATCATTATGATAAATTTAAGAAATACGTGCTCTCACCAAAAGAGAGATAACCTCAGCTTATAAAACATATTTGCATAACTGCGAAAATAACATTTTAACTGATCCAAAAAGCTGATAGACATATATAAAAAATAAAGGACGTAAATCCGAATGCAATATACTAAATTACGAGGGTTAACTATTAAAGGATGAAAAAGCTATCGGAAAAGCATTCATGAAGAACTTCCAGGTGACACACAATGTGTCAAAATATAACCTTAATACTCTTGCACAACACAATAGTTCTGAACTTTTAGATCAATTATCCCTTGAACACGTTGAACTGCAAGACGTAGAAAAAAACATTAAAAAACTAAAACCACGGACATCTCATGGACCTGATAAAGTGCCACAATATATTATCAAAGGTTGTTCGGAGATACTGAAATATCCACTACAAGTAATTTTCAATAAGTCACTAGCTACCTCCGAATTCCCTACTAAATGGAAACTTGCTGATATCTGTATCATTCCCAAATCAGGCGGTATGAGTAACGATATTAAAAATTATCGTCCAATAACTATAATATCTGCACCACCCGAAGTGTTTGAAATTATTATACAAGAACAAATATACTCGCATGTTCGCTCAGTAATTTCTCCCTTCCAACATGGCTTCTTACCAAATAAATCGACTG